>APFE030250061.1:62163-208379 GCA_000404065.3 Pinus taeda
TTTCTTATGAAGCGTTTATTTAATATGAAGATGTCAGAAGGTGGATCTGTTGCTGATCATTTAAATGATTTTAATACTGTTACAAGTCAATTAAGTTCTGTAGGGGTAAACTTTGATGATGAAGTTAGAGCTCTGTTATTCTTACGCTCATTGCCAAAAAGTTGGAATGGTTTAGTAATGGCCATTAGTAACTCTGTTTCTGGATCTAGTACTTTAAAGTTTGATGATGTTGTCGGTGCTATCCTTAGCGAGAAAATGTGACAAAAAAGCTCCAGTGAGACATCAGGTAATGCTTTGAGTGTAGAGTCTAGGGGAAGAAAAATGGAAAGAGGAAAGAGCTTAGGATATCGCAGTAAATCAAAGAAAGGCAGATCCAAGTCCAGATCGGGGATAGTCTGCTGGAAATGTGGAAAGAAAGGACACCTAAAGAAAGACTGTAGATCTCATAAGGGAAAAGAAGGAGATGCACAATAAGAAAACAATCATGAAGCAAATGTGACAAGTGAGGTGTTACAAGATTATTTGATTCTTTCTTTCGAAAATATTACTATTCCCTAGCTGGTAGATTCAGGGACCTCATTCCATGCCACCCCTAATAAGAAATACTTTCATGACTATGTTCAAGGAGATTTTGGACAAGTCTGTTTGGGTGATGATAAACCCTATAAAATTGTTGGAATGGGTAAGGTTCTTGTAAAACAACAGAATGGAAACCAATGGCTACTAAAGGAGGTAAGGCATGTTACAAATCTGAAGAAAAATATGATTTCAACAGGGAAGTTAGGCGGTGAAGGTTGTGTGACAACTTTCATAGATAAATATTGGAAGGTCACTAAAGGAGCCCTAGTAATAGCAAAAGGCGAAACGGATGGTACATTGTATTTATGCAATGGTATTTCTAACTCTGTTTATGCTTTAACTTCCAAAGGAGCAGATGCAACATTATGGCATCATAGGCTCGGACACATGAGTGAGAAGGGGATGAAGATCCTTCACTCAAGGAATTTGTTGCCGGGTTTGAAGAATGTTGATTTGGACTTCTGTGAGAATTGCATTTATGGAAAATAGAAGAGAGTCATATTTCTCAGAGTTGAGAAAGAAAAGAAGAGCGAAAAATTAGAGCTTGTGCATACCTATGTATGGGGACCTACTTACGTATCATCTCTCGGTGGCTCTCGTTATTATGTACTTTTATTGATGATGCAACTAGAAAAAAATGGATTTATTGTATTAAGAACAAATCTGATGTATTTGATACTTTCAAGAAATGGAAATCTTTGGTTGAGATTGAGACATGAAAGAAATTGAAGTGTCTTAGATCAGACAATGGAAGTGAATATTGCAGAAAAGAGTTTAATAGGTACTATTTAGAGCATGGAATTCGCGGAGAGAAGACAGTTCCAAGAACACCACAAGAAAATGGTGTGTCAGAAAGGATGAACAGAACAATCATGGAGCGTGCAAGGTGCATGAGATTGCATGCAGGATTGCCTTTACAATTTTGGGCAGATGCTGTAGATACTGCTATTGATCTAATAAATAGAGGGCCTTCAAGTTCCTTGGATGGTGCTGTTCCAAAGGAAGCATGGACAGGTAAAAAGGTAAACTACTATTTTTTAAATCCTTTTGGTTGTGAGGCCTTTGTCCATATTAATAAATAAAATAGAACAAAGCTTGAGGCAAAATCAAAGAAATGTACCTTTATTGGACATGGTGTTAATGATTTTGGTTATCGCTTATATGATTATGAAAATCACAAAATCATTAGGAGTAGAGATGTAATATTCAATGAAAAGGTCTTGTATAAGAATTAGTTGCAGGAAAAGAAACAGGAAAAAGAAAACACGGAATACACAATTCTTGACGAGATCACTGAAAAAGTCAAGGTGCTTGAAAATGATAATAATTAACAACCACAACAACAGTAGCCACCACAACAGCAACAAGCACCCTAAACACTTGAAAGTGGTGTTAGAAGATCTACCAAGATAAGTAGACCCCCTGAAAGATACTCTCCTTCATTATATTATGTATTGTTGACTGATTCTGGTGAACCAGAATGTTATGAAGAAGCAGTGCAGGTAGAAACCAGGAAGAAGTGGGGGCAAGCCATGAAAGAAGAGATGGACTCCTTAGCACATAACGAGACTTGGGACTTAGTCAGGTTGCCTGCAGGTAAAACAACATTGTAGAATAAATGGGTTTACAGGCTAAAGGAAGAAGATGGACGAAAACAGAGGTACAAAGCTAGACTTGTGGTGAAGGGGTTTGCACAAAAGAAAGGTATTGATTTTGATGAAATATTTTCTCCTGTTGTTAAAATGACTTCAATCAGAACTATTCTAAGTCTAGTAGCAGCAGAAGATTTGCATCTTGAGCAGTTAGATGTAAAGACAACCTTTCTCCATGGGGAATTGGAGGAAGAGATATATATGCAGCAACCACAAGGATATGAAGTAAAAGGGAAGGAAAAACTAGTGTGCAGGTTGAAGAAGAGCTTGAATGGCTTAAAACAAGCTCCAAGGCAGTGGTATCTGAAATTTGATAGGTTTATGTCTGAACAAGGTTATACTAGGTGTCACTCTGATCATTGTGTTTATCTCAAAAGGAAAAATGATGGCAGCTATATTATATTGTTATTGTATTGTAGATGACATGGCTTGTGTTAGGTTCTAACATGCAGGAAATAAAAATGTGCTCAAGAAATTGGCAAATTCATTTTGCGATTGAAGGAAATTTGGGTGCTGCAATGGTCAGCACAAAGGCCTAATATTGCCACATGAGTTGGAGTTGTAAGAAGATTACATGAAAAATCCAGGAAAAGAACATTGGATGGCTTGAAAGTGGATTTCAGGTATTTGAGAGGTACCACATCAAGTATTATGTTTGGTGGTTTCAAACATTGCTCTATAGGGATATTTGATGCGATTTTATGGCAGGTGACAGAGATAATAGGAGGAGCCACTACATGATATGTTTTACTGTAGGTGGAACAGTGTTAGTTGGGTTTCAAAAATCCAAAGGTGTTTGTTGCACTTTTCAAACAACAGAAGCAGGTATGTTTGCTTTTCTACAGAGGGGCTAGTAAAGAAATGATTTGGTTACAAAGGTTTTTGGATGAATTGGGTAAGAAGCAGGAGTTGGGCAGGTTATACAGTGACATCCAGAGTGCCATACATCTTGCAAAGAACTCTGCATTTCATTCCAAGACTAGACATATACAGCTCAAGTACCATTTCATACGGTCAGCATTAGAAGATGGACAGTTGAAGCTAGACAAGATACACACTAGCCAGAATCTTGCAGATATGCTAACAAAAGTTGTAACCAGGGGAAACTGAGAATCTGCTCAGTTTCAATTGGTCTTCAAGTATGGTGAAGAAGATGAGAAACAACCAAGTCCAAAGAGGAGTCATTGTCCAGCAAATGTAGTGGTGGAGTTGTTATAATCAGTCTCCAAGTGGGAGAATGTTGGGTGTGGAGCCTAATTATCTTCTATATTCAAAGGTATCGTCGCATTGGATCCCAGTTCGAAATGGAGCGGCAACGTCACCCGTAAAATATTCGTTGCAAGGTGGGCTATTGCGACCTTTGGGGAGCCCCCCTTTAGTGGGGGGTTTCGGGGGCAGTGCCCCCGAAGCTAAGAATAGATGTAAAATTTCCTTGTAAAAGTATAGTAATTTCTAGTCAATTTGGGCCATTCATTAGGTGGAGATCTGATGGTAGAAGTTATGTTTAATTTAAGGTTTTTTTCCCTAGAAGGCAACCCCTCACTATATATGAGGGAATTGTATCGCATCTAAGTAGATCTGTATTCTAAGTGAGAAAGAGAGAGGGGATTGAGAGTGAAGAGGGTGTTACAGCGGATCTGATGTTGTATCTCTTTAGTTTGCTGGATAATATAAAAGGAAGGACTGGTTGTTTCTCCGTGGATGTAGCCCAAACTGGGTGAACCATGTATATTTGTGTCTCTCTTGTTTTATGCGTTTTTTGTGTTTATATTTCTGCAATATTTTATGTGTTCCATTGCTCTGGAAAATATTTCTTTAGGATCTGTCCATTAACAGGTAAAGATTCCCTTTTCCCTGCTAAATATTGTAACATGAACGTTGATGGACCAATGAGTTCTACAATCTGGAATGGTCCAAGCCACATCTGTTGGAATTTAGTATGCTTGCCTTTCTCCTCATGGGCTTTATCCCATTTTAATACTAAATCTCCAAGTTGAAAATCTTTTCTAGACACCGAGTTTGAATCAAAAGAAGCTTTCACTAATTGTTGATGATGTGTGTGGGTAATTCTAGCCTTTTCTTGTTCCTCTTCAAGTTTAAGGATATGCAATTGTTTTAATTGCATGGATGAGGCGGGGGTTTCTTCAATGAATTGAACTAAGGCTAAAGAAGGAATAGCTAGATTTGTTGGTAAGACCACTCTTTCCCATAAACTAAATTAAAAGGAGAAGTGTCAATGGAGGTTTTCTGAGTTATTCAATCTACCCAGAGAGAATACATTAAAGACTTATGCTAGTTTCTATGATTTTGATCAATAGTCCATTTAATGATTCTAATAAGCTTTTTGTTTGTTGATTCAACCAACCCATTTCCTTGTGGATAATAATTAGTGGAATATTTGAGTTTAAAACCTCTTTTGAGAGCAAAATTTGTCATAGCATTACCTAAGAAATAAGATGCATTATCAAACATTAAAGCAGAAGGTAGGCCAAACCTGGTGATTATGAATTGATCTATAAATTTGATGATACTTTCAGAGTTGGCTGTCTTGAGTGGAATTGCTTCTACCCATTTGATAAAATAGTCGGTAGCTGTAAGGATGTATTTATGCTGATTAGAAGAATGAGGAATGATCTCACCTATTATATCTAATCCCTATTATTCAAATGTTTGATCGATGTTGACCGGCTGTAATGGCAACGGTGGTTTCTTTTGTCTTCTGGCAGCAGTCTAGCAAATCTGGCATCTCCTTACATAGCTATGTGCATCTTTAAATAAATTTGGCCAGTAGTAGCCCGCGCGCAGGATTTTATGTGTCGTTGCATCTCCTACGTAGTGTCTACCTACTGGTCCGTCATGAAGTTCCTACAATACTTTTTCTGCTTCAAATTTTTTAAGGCATCTAAGGAGAACAGAATAATAATTCATCTTAAAGAGTACATCATTGACAATTTGATATTGTTTAGCTTTTAGCCTTAGGGCCCTTTTCTTTGTGTGATTCAAATGTGGAGGAGCATATCCATTTTTTAAGTAGAACATGATATCAGCATGCCTTGATTCAGAGTCGTTTAGGCTTACCTCATACACTTGTACTTTACTGTCTGGAGACTGTGTTTCTGATATGTGTGATGTTCCTGCCAACATCCTCCAAAAACCTTGACCTTTTACAATATTTGTCGGTTTAATTTCAGCATCATATTCTTGTAGGGATGTGATCCAATTTTCCCTCTTTTCGCCCACGTTTTCTTGTACCAAAAGATTTCTTACCGCTGGAAATGGTACTATTATTTTGGTGTGAGTCTTAAAAAGGAAGGACCTGGAGTGTTTGATTGCTTTGAAAATAGCATAAGCCTATTTCTCAACATTGGAATAATTTAATTTAGCTCCTTGCAAGTTTGAACTAAAGAAGGCAATTGGGGCTTCGGCTTTCTCTCGATTCGCTTGTGTGAGTATGGTAGCATACAATTTCTCAGAGGCGAATGTATATAGAGTGAAAGGATCGAAAAATTTTGGAGTTGCTAGAGATGGGGCATTTATAATTGCTTGTTTTATCAAGCTAAATGCTTCATGTTTTGCATGACCCCATTTGAAGAGAGATTTTTTCTTTATCATGGCTTGGAGAGGGGACATGATTCTTGAGAAGTTAGGGACCAATCTCTTAACAAAATTGATCTAACCAAGGAAATATTGCATTACTTTTTTATTATGGGGTAAGGATATCTTAGACATTTCCTTAATCCTATCTAGGTCAATATGGATTCCTGATTTGGATACTATGAATCGAAGAAGTGTTCCTTCACTTCACACAAAAAAAGAAGATTTTTTTTGGATTAAGCGAGATTCCATATTTTCGACAACGTTGGAATATCTGCTTTAAGTCTCTGAGATGATTATTGCGTTTTTTAGAATATACTGTTATGTCATCTAAGTAAATCACCACTGACTTGTTTACTAATCCTTTAAACGCAATGTCCATGGCCCTTTGAAATGTGGCACCAGCATTGATTAGCCCAAATGGCATCTTTTGATATGCGTAAGTGCCCCATTTGGTTCTAAATGTAGTTTTTAATTGATCATCAGGGTGGACCAATATTTGATTATACCCTAAAAAGCCATCTAAAAAGGACATTAATTTAGACCCTGCGACTGATTGTAATATATGTTCCATAGGGGGTAGTGGAAAATTATCCCTTTGGCAAGCTTTATTGAGATTTTGAAAGTCAATACAAATTTGGATATCACCGTTTTTCTTTCTACCCATCTGGAATGCCTAATGGGAAAAATAATCTTGGCTCTTAATAATTTGTTCAACTCAGATTTAATCTTGCTTTCCAAATTAGGATGTATTTTCCTCAATTTCTATTGAACAGGCTTTTCATCGGAAATCATAGGAATTGTATGCTAGATAATAGAAGTGTCATAGGTTTTGAGATCATCATAATTCCATGCAAAGACACTATTTTATTGTTTCAACATTCGAATGAAAGCTGATCTTTCCTCAGATGTCAGGCCAAGACCTAAGTTGATGTTTTGTGGTTTCATATCTGTTCCCAGATTTACTAATTCATATCTCAGTTTTGAACTCTGGAGTTTTGAATTGGTGGATCATTTAAATCTGTCCTTTAATTCATATAGGTCCTCTAACTTAACTATGGATTTTGGTATAGCATTATTGCTATTTTCTTGTTCCATTTGTTTGTCATGTTGGTCTTCATCAATTATCTGATTATTGTAAGAGCCTTTTGAAGTCAGAAAACTCACAATATTAGGGTCATTGTTGAAAACTCTCCAGATGGTGATGTTATCAGGAATAGAGGGTCTAAAGATTAATTCAATTGAAAATTTCTCTGGGCTATAGTCCTTTGATGGAATAAGCTTGGAGGCTGCATTAGCAAGGAGACCAACACTAGCATTTTGGAGTCTTCGAATGGATGAAATATTGAATGCTGTAAAGTGTGAGGTCAGGTCTTGTACTAAAGTTTAATAGTGTTTCAAGTTTCCTGACAGACAATGTATAGTATTTCTTACCTGTTTAATAACAATCTCAGAGTCTCCAAATACTTGCAAGTATTTTATATTAAGCCCGATTGATTTGTATAACCCTTGAACTAATGCTTCATATTCAGCAGTGTTGTTTGTGCAATCGAAATCAAGTCTACATGTTAACATGGTTTTTTCTTCTTTTGGGCTGACTAATATACATCTTGCTCCTGCTCCATCATTAGATTTAGAACCATCAAAAAATAATTTCCAAAACAAATTTTTATTTACAGGTTTATCTACAAAATTGATGCATCTAGAAGTGTCCATTTGAGATAAATTTTCTATCTGAGATAAAACAAAATTTTTGAAAAAAGGTGAAGTATGAGTATTGAAATTCCATAAGAACAAATCAACATAATAGTTTCAGATTATTTTGTTGCTTTACGCTATAGGTTCATTTTCTGCTTCTAACTCTGTCACTATATACTTTTGATGTATTTCTCATTCAACCTTGATTTATTAGGTTTGCCATTGTAGGGGAGCCACATATGAGACCAGTTGGTCGCAAACTAACCGTGAAGCTTTTCTGACCAATCCCTACTAAGGATTAGTCCATAAAATTCAGGGATGTCTCTGACAAGTATATCAATAACTTGACATACCTTTGGGTTTGACGAAATTCTTATGGTCACTTGGTTAATTTCACCGATGACCTCGACTCGAGACCGATCTAGCTGTACTATTTGTACTGCAGATTCCTGAGGTTGGACATTTAACTTTGCAAAAACTGTCTTAGGTAAAATGTTAGATGAGGCACCAGAATCCACTAGACAGTTATGCAAATTTTTATTGAAAAATTCAAAAGTAAGGAGAAATGGCAGAGTATGGGATTTTGAGCTTCCCCCAATTAGAGCAATGTCAGTCGGATAGACTTTATTTGAAATGCCAGTCAGAGGTCTCCCTATTTCATGAGTATCTTATTGAATTATAGTGGCAGGTAGAGCCATAATAGGTACTGCATTTAGCTCTTTCAAGAGCAATTTCTGTTGATGCTTTAACTTGATGAGCTCATGAAGAGTAATGTTTTCTCTGGTTTTCTTCATATCTTCAACAATTCTATATTCCATTTCATCTTAAATGATAAGCGTTTTGGATGGTGTGGAATCAAAGTCGGACTTGGGTTTTTCTGTTTAGCATTAGATTGTGGAGGATCAAGTTGATTTCTACTTCTAGTAGCAACAGGTAGTGTGCCCTGATCTTCCTCATCTGGAAGAATGAAGTCCCACATTCCTTGGAGTTCTACAACTTCATCATCATTAGTTTGTCCCTCTTTTGAAACTTCTTCCTCTTCCCCTTCTGATTCTACATTTTTTATATCATTTAGAGGTTTAGGATCAGTTGTAGGATTCCTTTTAAAGAGTTTAAAAGGTTTCTTGGAAGAGGTTTCCGCTACTTGTTTCTTTATATCAACCATTTCGTTTGACATGGTCTTCAAGACTTTCTGTAACCCTTCCAGGTCGAATGGGTCCTTTGGCTATTTTTTTCTTAGGATTGTCTCTAAAAGACACTTTTTTAGACTTTCTTTCATCTACAACATTTTTCTTTCTACATCTAGGATATAATTTTCTACAGCTATTGCCTCTTTCATGCTTTTTGCTAACGTCGGCTTGGCATCTCTATCTACAAAGATAGCTGAATTTGATGGTAAAGCAGAAATATACCACTCATTTTGGACTTCATCGCTAGGCTTAAACACTGTTGGTATTTTATTCAACAATGTATTGAAGCGAGAGTTGAAATCGTTAATTGGTTCCTTTGGTGCATCTTTTAAATTGGATAGGTCATCTATTAAAGTTGTTGTTGACCTATCATCCCCAAATTTTGTTAAAAATGATCTTGAAATGTATCCCAGTTATTAATGGAGCCTGCTGGTAAAATACCAGGATCCTGCTACTCCTTGTGAAGTATAGGGAAATAATCGTACAACTACGTTCTCTTCTGTTACTCCATTCAAGTTAATAGATATCATGAAATTATTTATATGTTCCTCAGCTAGTTGGCCATTGTCAGGATTGAACTTGGGAAACCATTTCTCAGGATGAGATTGTAATTGAAACAAAGGTGCACGCATTCTTACAACCCTTGGATTGGCCCATGGCCTTCTGGTGGATTTCCTGCCATCATTGGAGTATGAGTAGGAGGAGGTGTGGCAATAGTTGAAGGTGATTGGGTAGAGGAGGGTGTTGCTCCTGTACTTGTATGAACCACGATCTCGAGTTGAGGGATGGATGAATGACCTTGTGATGATATGGATGGGATGGTAGATGAAAATGATGATAGAACCTCACTCTAAGATTATGTTGGTGTTTTCCTAGCTTTCTTACGACTTGATAGAGGAAACTCAACTGGTGGGATTCCTAGCTTTTCGCTTTGTGCTCTAGTCATTCGTTGAGATGGGGTCAGATGGAAATTGACACTACCTTGGGATAACTCAAATTCTTCTTGAGATATAGAAATCCCTTGTAAGTTATGAATTAAAGTTTGAAACTGAGGGGAATCTAAAGAAGAATGATCTGACTTACTTGGGATTTCAGTAATGTGCTCTGTATTTTTCTTTTCAACTTCTCATTTAGAGATGGAAGATTTGGAATGCAAACGAGAAGTTGAGGGTGATGGTGAGGGAGTTTTACTCTTAGAATGGTGTGAATATGTAGATTTACTTGCCATTCACAGTCAGGCCCTCCTTCTAGTGCCAAATATGTTGAAGGCTTGAAAAATCAGGACTCCAACAAGGGGGGTAGCCACCCGGTCTGGACCTTAATGCAGCTCCTTTTCTGTTTGGAACAGTGGCTCCAACTGGGGATGATGGAACCAGTTTCCCAATCTATTTATGATGTTTTTACTAATGGGATGATGTTTTTCTTTTTGGGGTTTTATGGGGTGAATACTTGTTCTAAATCTAATCTATCTTCTAACTATCATATGCAATCTTATCATAATCGAAAAAAACATCTAAATTTAAACTATCCTGGGAGTAATGTTTACTTATGCGATCTAAAATAATATCTTAAAAGTGATTGATAATGAAGATCATTCAATCACCATAAGAAGAGAATCCATTTAAAAATGATTGTTTCATATAAAAAGTTAGCCAAAACAATATGAGAAATATATCACATAAGAGTCATTCACATATTTAGCATAAAGAATAAGTCATCACCATAAAAAAGTGCAATAATGATAACTAAACATTTAAGCTTTCATATATAAATAACTGAAAATGATTTATTGCTTGACACATAAGTAAAAAGCATTAAGAAATAAAAGTACCATTTGTAATACGTCCTACTCATGATCTGCACCAATATCAATCTATCATCAAATCACTTAACATCCACTAAGAGTACAAAAGTGCAATTTCAGTAGCAGTTATTAAACTCATATAGAAAATAAATCTCATTCCATTAATTTTATCAAAACCTCCTCAGTGGGGGGCAAGTTGCACGTTCTGAAGAATGTTTTTGATAAAACTCTAGACCCCTCTCTAAATAAATGGGAGGGGTCTAAATACTACTCCATGAAATCTAAAAATAAATATTACAAAAATAGATGAGGAGGTTTAAACGACTTGCCTCATTTTAAGCAAAAATAAACTATATCTATGACTAATCCTGCATTTGATTCTTTATATCGCAAATATCCAGCATCGGTTTTAAGAAAGCCAGGGGTGGCCTCTGCTACCAAATTAGCCTTGTGCAGATTTTTATTTACGCATTCAATGACGTTGTTCACTGCCGTCGCTGCATCTTCCATTGCCTATTCTGTTTCCTTTAGCCAAGAATCCCATTTCGCGAAGAAAATATCTTTGTGCGATTCATCAATTCTAGGCATGTCTGCTCTTTTCCCTTCTTCAGATTTCTGCTAGTTCAAGAAGTCTAAGACTTTCTTAAAAATTGAATCATATTCAAGTGGTAATTCCATGAGTTGATTTGTAATATTATCGCTCATTTCGCAGTGGGAATTCCACTGCGAAATTTTCTGGCATAGTAGTTTTTTCTATTGCAAGAGCTAGGAATTGATACTAAGTGCCTCTATGATAAACTCTTCAATTTTGGGAACATTATTATGTAGTTATATCATGTTCTGTAACGGTTTTTCTTTACTAGCCAAACTGCTTTGATGTGCCAACTGCATCTGCTAAAAGTCTTGCTGAAGTTTTGCCAACTGTGTTTCCACTTGTTGTTTGATGCTGAATTGTTGTAACTATTGTTCCAAAAACAAAATCCTATCTTCTTTTTCTTTAAGTAGCAATTGAACCTCTGATACCTTATCAATAGTTGCTAAAGCGTATGCACCTGCGACCTATGAGAGCCTAGTGAGATTTGTCGATGGGTCTGTAGAGAGGTCTTTCCAATGAACATCTAGAGGTTCATCCTCGGGAGCGAGCACAAAATCCAACTTTTTTTTATTTCTTTGCCTTCTAATGACAAATTTATGTTGAGGGCTTTAAAATACATCTAGAGGAGGAATTTCCTCTATTCTTAGTACAATCTCAGATGAGGGAGCAATGGGAATGTGCTTCGTCTCCTGAGTGTTGACAACCCTTTCTATTACCATTTACGTGGTTGTCTCTTTTGGATTTGTTGGTGGCTCTATGCTTTGTTCTTCCGTGTTAAGTATCTTATTAAAATTTTCTCATTCCCCATCTAGATCAATTACGAGTGGCTTTGTTTGCTTTGTAAGAGGAGCGGAAACTTCAGCTTGCCTTGCAGACAAAGTCTGCTGATCAGACTTTGTTGTAGACTGAGTTGTGTCTTTTATTGACTCCTCACTTTTACTTTGTTCATTCTTGGATTGATCGCCACACTTTTCTGATAATTCTTTTTCAGAACTTGTTTTGGACTTCTCTTTTGAATCGTCACTTATGCTAACGCTAGGAGTAGGCTCTCTTATTGGTTTGATGAGTAATTGGTCCAATGGGACCTTAGATAACCTTTGTTTTGTGTAATTGTCAAAATTTTGGAGACTTTCTTGGTCAAAAATAATTCGTGTTGTATGTTGAACCTCTTTGAAGGTGTTTTTCTGTAGGAAAACATCATCAAAGGGATCTTCTTCATGGGAAAATATTTTTATTTTAACCATTGTAGTAAAATCACTTACAACACCCAAGGGATCATATTGCCTTCCCGAGAACTTGGGTAGTTGTAAAGATAATAGATTATTAACTTCTTTGAAAGCATGACCTAAGTCATACAATGCAAATGCTCTGCATATTACAGGAAATTGGGGCCAAATTGCCTTCTTTGAATCTTTCGGTACTTTTCCCATTCCCCCCACACCGCAGGTCTGATAGGCTACCTCCATAGACATCAGTTTGTCTGGAATGTAAAAAGGTAGCACATGGGGTGAAGTAATGCTGCCAAACACTTTGATGTACGTGAACAATTCTTCCCCAAACCATCTTGCCACGGGGAGAATATCTACCTCAGCTTCTTGGGAGAACCTTGGGGCATCTATGTTGTAGATCTTTTTATGGATTGGGAGTATAACTCCGTGACAAATTTTGAAGAAATGTGGCACAAAATTTGATTCCCACATGCATTTGTGATAAATTTGGATGGGAAGTGGATTTTGAACCATCCACTTCCATCCCATAATAGGAAATTTGGAAACAAAACAAATAGCATCCCTGGCATAGGCGCTCATAAAAAATGGAGGGTAAACCCTCAAAGCAATGCTTCTTTTTATTCTGTATTCTAAAATTGCAGTGGCTAAATTATCTAACAGGATTTGGGCCCAATTCATTATTGTGGCATTTATAGCTGCATCCACTAGGGGTAACCATTCTGATGAAAATTTGTTGATGTCTAGTATACCAAACAGTCTACATAACATTGCGGCGGAAAAACAGTAAGGGGAACAAAGTGAACCAGTGGCGTACATACCATTTTTATCTTTCTTCAGTATTTCCTCATTGGCAGACCAAATCTTTGTGCATTCTGCCAAGTCTTCGTTTTCCTTGGCGAACTTCTCAACAAATTGCTTGTTATAGATGGCATGGGGTTCTGGTAAGTGGTACATGAGCCTCAGATTTTCTGGAGTAAATGACCCCATGGCTTCCTGGCTTGCTGTCTTGAATTCTCTATCAGATATATCTACGTCATCTATAATCCATTTCACCATGTCGGTGTAAGGGAGTATCTTCGGCCTTACAGCAATGAGGCGTAGAAAGGAGCATGAAAGTTTAGCTAGGGATGCATTAAAAGAGCCGCATCCATTCGATGTAACTGTTACTTCCATAATTCTTGGTTGTTCCTCCTCCAACAACTGATACATAGTTTCCTACCTAGATATCTCCATGGGTCCTCCTCAGCCCAATGAAATGCCTCATAGATCCAGTTTAACTGAACTCTCATGCAGTGATCCTTCACAATGCCATGTGGGTCATACGAATTGTAGCTATGGAGGTCAAACGGGTACTTCTTCATCAATTCTTCTTTGACATCTGTTTGCTTGATACTCCAGATCCCATATAACCGATCCACAATGGAAGAGTGGGCTAAGGTGTCTTCTTCTTCACTGCAGTCTAGTTGTCAATCCTGTCGAGATCTGATAGGCTACTTCCTGCATGACAAGTACGTCCAAGGCGAACTTTAGCAAAACATGCAGAGGCTTCTCCGCACTAAACATTCAGATGAAAGTCTCGCATGGTGAGGCATACCAATCTACAATGCCTGTCAATGCCTCCATTTCTTCCTTTGACATGCAGGGTGGATCTTGGTCAAATATCATCTTGTACAAAGGGATGAAAAAACGATTGGACAACTGTGTGATTACTCCTTTGAAGCTGCATTCGGACAACTACTTGAAATATGTGTTCACATCAGTCTCCACCGATGACATTCCCACTCCAAGCCTAGGAAATCATTTCAAACACAAACTGCATCTAGGATGTAAGTGGACATGTAAACCTCTGCATGCATACCTCTGGGTGATTATCGAGCCTTTGTGACTTGCTCCTTCAACTGTTGAGCTAGTATGTCGGACCAGTTACATGGTTTTCCTTCTCTAGCCACTTGGTCTAGTGCAACCACCCAACAGTATGGGGAGGTTTCTGTGCTTGCTTGGCCATACACTCGACAAGAAAATATGATCAAGTATTGGTACACCTTCCTCAGTATCTTTTTCTTATAGACCTGGTTGGGTGTCATCTTGAAATGAGCTGGCTCCTTTACCTGATCCTTCAGAATGTCTCTAGAGTTAGCACTGTTGTTGGGTAAGATGAATGGAGTCTCCATGACAATTGTAGGATTTGACATCTGATACATGTCATCATAATCCTATTCTCATAATTTTGCAAGCTTCATCCCACTGACACTGCTCAAGGTCATTGTCTTAGAATCAGTGTGAGAGACGATCCAGTGTATCATGTCCATGCTTGGGAACACGGGATATCTGCATGCAATCTGGTACAAGTCGGACTTGTGAATCTTCACATACACCTGACGATCTTCGAGGTGTTCCCCAAAAGTGCTTGCAAACGTTTCATTGACTTCTTGCCATTTCAGTTTGATGTCCTTGTCTAGATACAACTTTGTATCTTCATAGATAGAAAGACTAGAGGACATTTGCTCATCTGCTGCTCCAGCCGCATTTCCATCAGTATCACGAGACCTTGTTCTCTTAGAAGCCACTGAGACAAATGAACACCTAAAAGATCTAGAGATAAGCAACATGCATGGCAAGAAATTTGTCAGTGAAAACAAAGCAAATTACAAGGAATGACACAACACGTACCTAGCAAACTAATGAGCAATATTACGTAATTTCTTCTAGAAGGCTAGGTGATTGGCTGCCAGAATTGCACAAAAGGAAATCTGGGCTATGTGGGAGGTAGGACTAGTTGTTGGATCTATGCAATGTGCAATCCAGACTAGCTGCTAGATGCTAGGATTGTGAAACACACAATTCCAATTGGGAAAGACTGCAGGCCCAAGGATTGATTTGTGCAATTTCCTAGGCTAGCAGTCACTGTCCTCCTTAAATGTGAAAAACAGTCCTGGAGGCCAGTGGTGGGAAAAAATGCGCATTTCTAGAGAGGAAGGTAGATCCTTCCTTCCCCTATATTATGCAATACAGTCTCAGTGAGGCAGATTGCGGGCCAAGGTTGGCCCGGCTCACTGATGGGAAATTGAATGCAAATAAGACAGTGAATGCATGGCAGCACTAAGTGAAAGGGGAAGTGATTGATAGTGCATGCAAAACACGAATGAAAGATTCATCAAACATATCAACATGCATGTGGGTGAAGCAGTTCGCCGGTTAGGCAAACGTTCGTGCAAAAGAGTTTCATGCATGCAACAACAGTGAGATAGCAACAAAAATTGAAATAGACCTAGGACAAGCTAGTATACATGTAAATGATAACAAGTGTTCAAATAAATCAAGAAAACAACACTTAGACAAGCGAATACACAAAAAGCAACATAAATGTTGAAAAAGACAAGTTGAGGCCACTTACCTGTGAATGGTTGAGTCTAATGTGTTGAAGAGTATTGGATGTGTTGTGGGATGTCAGAGCTCCAATATTGATGTGAAAGAATGAGCTATAATGTGTCGAATAAGTAAGTTTGGGCTCATGACGTGCATGCCACAAATCTAGGAAAAAGCGACACTTGGAGGAAAACTTCTAAAACAACTTTGCATGTAAACCCCCACTGCTAAAAATATCTCCCTGAATCCTAGGATGCATTTTGCATGTTGCCTTTTTATATTCCAGGAAGAACCAGTCATGCATGCATGCAAGTCAATTTTCCTCGGTCCCGGGTGGAACTAGTCAACTAGACTGGTCATGCATGCAACTGCTCAATTGCTTGAGAAAAATGCACATTTTTGGCTGGGAGTTGGGCTGACTATCGAGGAGGTTTGTGTAATTTCTAGGCAGAACAGTTGATTGATGCCCAAATTTGCGCAAATTTTGGGTTGAGTAGCCATGTTAGTTAAATTTGCACAAATCCTAATGGGAGTGTTGACTAGTAGCTTTGCGCAATCCTGGAGCCCAACAGACTTATAGAGAGGATTGTGCAATTTTTGGAGGGAAGGTTGGTTTCCCTCCATAAATGCATAATTTTTTGGGGTAAGCTACTCAGCCTACAACTAGACCAAGTCTGGATGGACAGCTGGTGAGGGGGATGCATCAAGTTGTGCTTGACAGGTTGTCTTTGTGCATGAAAAACATTGAAGCTTGTGTACTTGACAAAGCAAGACAAAATGTTGTATAAGGTTGGTAGGGAGGCTCCAAAACGGGCTAAGGAAAAATTTTGGAGGGTGGTTGTAGCCTCTACAACACTTGGTGACACACTGGTAGATATCCAACTCTCTAAATGGACCTTGTTCGTGAAAAGCATGTCTAACACCTCCGAAAGTATTGTTCAGTTCTCAGCTCATCTTGGTTTCACACTGGCTTGATTGTAAGATGTATCATCTACCAAAATCTTGGTTGATTGACACACATTCCAAGCCAAGGCAAGACATTTGTTTCGATTGGGGTTGAGGGGTATAGTTGTCAAAGTCTTAGTTTCATCTCTAGTGTTGCTCCATTGCCAGTAGGCCTGGACAGAATCTCGGTGGAGTCACATAGGAACACAAGCATGGCTCCGCTAGCAATGATCCTGGTCAGTATACCGACAGAGTTACTTGCATCTCTTCCCTATGCAGGAAGCCTTTCTCTTCTTTTTTTTTATTCATTTTTCATTCTGAATTTTTTGGTTTTTCATTTTTTCATTTTTCACCTTTTAACCTGTGCATAGCACTTATTCATTTTAGAGGTAGAAGAGGGATCCTGAATTATTGAGAGCATAAGAAGTTGTTCCAACAGAGAAGTATTTTATTATGTCTCTGATGCACATGTTAAGGTTTTCCCCCTCACCTTACTCTACTTGACTGAGCTAACAGGGGTTAACCCAAAAACAATCGACTAGAGAAGGTGACACTAATTAGCACGCAAGCATTGTGTTTTCACTAAGGTTCACTTCGAACAATACATATTTTCCTTCAACGTATCATTGACTGAAAGTGACAATTTCTTCATATAGAGGAAAGATGATAGATAACCAAGTAGTGATAGTTGTACAATCCCTCTTGTACTTTACCTAGCTCGTTCCAAGAGTCATACATGGTTTCATGCAAGACTAACCTACAAACAAAACAAACAAACTAACAAACATCAAAGCAAAGAAAAAGCAGAAGCAAAAGTGAAACAAAAGCAAGTAAGCAAACAAGCAAGCAAACAAACAAGAAAATAAAGCGAATAAGCAAACAAGCATCAAGCAAACTAACTAAAGGCAAACAATACTCCTACTCCTACACTAACGGTGCATGGGCTTGATCACATGAAGTGATATTTCCAATGCAGCCATCGGTGCATTGGTAGACCCATGTTGGTGAAGACTTGGTCCGTGAGCAACCCAGTTGTGCGAACCAGTAAGCAAGAAAGATATAACAATGAAGACAACCACACTTCATGTCTGACAGTTCCCACAGGACATAAGTGAGTGCAAGTTCATGACGAGTAGTCCATGGACTTATCATGGTGCTCCATGACACTGCGTGCAACTTTGAAGCATAAGTACACTCTTGACTAAGACATGCAAGAAAACAAAAGAAACAAAGATAACTTGCATCGTACATGTGTTCTTGCATTGTAAGATTCCTCCAATGCATGAGTGATGGGATCGTGTAGTTCGAGTGGAGGAGATGTGATCTATGTGTGAGATGGATCTTCATTGCATACATATGAGTGATGAGGAGCCTTGGGTGATTGAACAATTTCCTTATTGGAAGTGAGACTAACCCCAAGAGAGAGAGGACCTGACATAACCATCAACTTGGGCTGAAGTGCCTCAATAGTATTGGGTGTTTCAACTTCATCATCAGGTAGATCATCATAAGCCGATGGCTTTGGCAGATCAATTGGGATATAGTCATGATCGTGATCAAATATGGAAACAAATGGATCACAACCGCCACGATTGGGAAAATCAATGAATCCGTCAGCATCCTCATGATCAGATGAATCAAACAGATGGGTAGATGAAAAGCGAACAAAATCATCCGTTGTGTTTCTGGAAAAGACAAATGAAAGATCAATTGGATTTTCAATGAATAGCTTATGCTCTCCATTGTCCAGTGATGGGTCAGCATCCGGTGAGTCCTGCAAGTGATCAACAATGGGTGCATCTGTGGATGAAGACAGACATGTGAGATCAAGGATGCCAGGTTCATGAAAGATGTTAGGAAAGAACGGAGGGGGATCAGATGGAAGGGAGTCATCCTTCGTTGAGTGTTGATGCTCATGCTCCCACTCATACTCTTCATGAATGATAGCACATGTTTTTTGTGCAACCCCAACTCCGTTAATGGGTTGTTCCTCGTTCACAACAAGTGAAAAGTTCGGACAGGATGAACACAAGATTCCATCATCCAAAGGAACACCCAAGTGCAAAGACAAAGGTCCTAGAACAGAATGCATATGAGAACTTGAAGGACTCACAACCAAATCTGCATGAAAATCGAGTGAAGTGATGTTAGGAGAATGTGAAAACTAAATAGTTGTGTGAGCATGATCTTCAACATAACTAGGTAGTGGTGGAGTTGTTGAATGAGAGGGAGGTAGATAGTCAATAGAGATAGTGACCGCATCCACATGATATTACGCAGCTCCATCAATGAAGAATGTTGAGTGAGGCTTGATTTCAAACTTTCTCTTGGGACGGATAGATTTCATAAGGCAATACTCGAACCGGTCCCAAAGATA
Source organism: Pinus taeda (assembly GCA_000404065.3). Classification (NCBI taxonomy): domain Eukaryota; kingdom Viridiplantae; phylum Streptophyta; class Pinopsida; order Pinales; family Pinaceae; genus Pinus; species Pinus taeda. The sequence goes on from APFE030250061.1 coordinate 81,193, forward strand.
AGCAAATTTCATTTGGCTCCTTAGAGCTTGAAATTGCAAGTCACAGAAGCATTGCCAAAAATCGATGATTGATTCATGTGAAGCCCTTCGTTGTTGTTGCAGTTTTCGATCAAGATGGTCTGGATCAAAATGATAGAAAGTTTCTTCAATAAGATCACATAAGTGCTCAAGTGAGTGCACGCTATCAGCTGGTAGGCAGAGCAGCCATCTACGTGGAGATTCACGAAGTATGTGTGTAAGCAGCAAACTGGCCTGTTCGTCAGAACACCCATCTTCCTCATGAAGCATGGAAAGAAATTCATGTAAGTACTCAGGCCAAGCCACTTCGCCTTCACCACCATACGTGAAAGTGGAACCATCAGACATCTCTATGCAGATTCCAGTCCCGGCAATGGAACCATTTGTTGGCTTGATGGGGCCTCACCCAAGTTTGGAGTTAATTAGCCAAATAAATCCCTACACTATTGGCCCTTTCAGCATCAGCCCATGGAGCACGAACTGAAGTTTCACCCGAAGCAGTATGGGGGAATGTTTTAACCAAGTTTCCGCACCCTTGAGATGTATGAGGTTTCGATTCAATCCAACTGTGCCTACCTTCGCACAGGTCACTTCGTGCACTGTCCTGGCCTTCAATACCTACGTGATCTGTTATAATAGCCTTTCGCAGCGTCCTGTGCTATTTCCCCAAATTATACCACGTATATTACCTATCTTCTTAAAGATCTTAGTTAACTTCGTGTAAATAGATATTACATCTTACATTCACTTCGCTATTTACAAGATATTCTATCTTGCGGACCCTGTGATACTTCACTATTGCGTGTAGACCTGACATTGCACAGCTCTTGAGAAAAGTAGTTTATAGTCCCGTGCCTCCTTTTAGCTACCTGGAGTGCTAAGATTGTTCTTCTGTCAGTTAGTCAGATGGTCGGGCCATCTGTGTACGCCTTCAAATGACTGCCATTGACTTTTCCTAGGAAGAGTTCTCCATTTAACTTTACCAACTGCACCGTGCCACCATATTTGATCTCCTTAATAACATATGGTCCCATCCAATGCATTTTGAGCTTCCCTAGGAATTTATCGAACTTACTATCATACAACGACACCAAATAATTTGTCTTGAAGTTGCACAACTTACATGTTGATCATGCAAAGCATTTTTGCATTGCTTTTAGACCTGCTGGTAAAATCCAATGAAAAATCGTTCTTCTTCAAGCTCCTCCAACTGCACGAGCCTCTCCTCTAGGGCTTTGTGATCCATCATACATGTGAGCGTTGTTATGTGCAAACTAGGCATGATGTATTCCATAAGCATTACAACTTCAACTCCATAGACAAGCCTAAAAGGTGTATGTCCCGTCAGTTTCTTGCATTTCGTCCTATAAGCCCATAATACTGCAGGTACGCATAGGTCCCAATCACTTTGATGCGCATTGCATACCTTTTTCAGTGCGTTGCATACCTTGTTGAATGCTTCCGCATGGATAACCTTCTGCGCAATTGTTCTTCCTACGTAATGTCTCCCCATCATTAAGAGACATTTGCACATTTGTCCCCCCAACACATGTTTATTGATCACACCTTTCATCGCAGAGTTCATGTGCATCTGCGTAGGTTGTTTTCCATATGCCTATGTCCACCTGGTCAGACTCGCGCGTGGATCATCCCGTCCATTGTATTTGTCTGTCAATCGCACCCTAGGCTTCCCAAATCATCTGCGCATAATTCTCCTACATTCGCGCCAGTCATCAAAGCTCCCTTTGTGCATACCCCACCACCTCACGGGCATATCACGCAGTACCCAATCCAAGGCCTGGAAGTGTTGCTTTTTTGGCACCTCCCTTTCAAATTTATTCAAGAAGGTGTCTACCTCACTTAAACCATCATAAGTAGGCAGGTCTCTTACTTCTGTCGATACGCAGTGCAGTGACCTTGTCATCATATTACAATTCATTGTAGTTACCTCATGTGCTTCATCTCCTCGTCTGAATCTGAAGTACAGGAGCTTTCACCTTCCCATGCAATCCACCCATCCACAGTGCGATTCACCCATTCCTAGTTTCATGTGGTTATCTCATAGATACAGTCTAAATCATCATCACTTTCATAGTGTCACACCGGCATCGTATAGCGCGATCCTTCAGTAGGGTCCAGGGTTATAATTATGCATAGTGACTTATTTTCAAAAATCATTTTTCACTTTTTTAGATTAATCACCCCATTCATGCCAGTGGCCCAATCAATTCCCAAGAGCACAGGGTAGGGATTGCTGTCATTAACAATCTCTATCACTTCAAAGTCTGCCAACGCGCTCACTCCCTCAATGTCCACGATGATTCCTTGCAATCTCCCCATGGGTATTATTTTCTTTTGGTTCGCCATTCGCAGCTGAATAATAGACCATTACAGCATAGGTCTCCCCATTCGCTCCCATGTTTTTTCGGTAGAACATTCGCATCTAGTCCTAAATCTAGGATAACTTGATCTATCTCATATTCTCTGATCTGCACAGTTAGTCTAATTTCTCTTTCCATTCTTGTCTTGTGTTTTCTGATCTTCCTGACTACACGTGGTTCTCCTGGCGGAGTCCCAGAGCATTTGTTAATGATTTCATGTAACCCTTTTACATCTTTACTGCCATGCAGTAACTTCATGCATGTTTTTAGGAATGTTGTGAGCATGGATGGGTCCATCTCCAGCTCTGGTCTATCTTTTCTTCCTAAAGTGGAGGCATCAGTGAGGCTCTTCTTGGCTTCCATGAAGGTTTCCCGAATGTGCTCCAAATCAAACTCTGCTTCTTTCGTCAGAGCTTTGCGAACCCCCGTACTATATTTTGGTTGTTTACCTTTGTCATCTCCAATTGCGATTCCACTTTGGAGCACAATGTTTACATTTGGATCTTCCTCACGTGGCTCAGACCTCATCATCTGCGGGTTCTGAGTTGGGGGAGGCGGTAGCACTCCTTTGTCATGTATCCTAGCTATCAATGTAGGACAATCTTTTTCTCATGATCAAACAAGTTGCAATACAAACACGACGGTCACATTGGATTTGTACAATCACGGGCATAATGTCCTGGCCCTCCACAATTGTAGCATATCAACTGTCCGCGACCTCTTCTAGGTCCTCCCCTGCCTCAGCCTCGTCCACGCCCCTGAAATGCTATTCACGCCATTCCTACATTTAGGTCAAGGGGCTGCGTTTCGGCCTGAACTCTGTAGATGGGAGTTATGTCCATCATTAACTCATAGCTTCTACAAGTGCACTCATCGTGTCCCACTGACCTACAAAAGTTGCAGAACAGTTGTTGTGAATTTTGCGTGTACTTATATAACAAGTGACAATTTTTCATGGCATGTTTTCCTGCTATTTGATAGATCATGCACCACAAAGCAAGTGTCGCACTAGGTCCTGCTTGTGCTTCTGGTCTTTAGTGCATCAACCCTCCTCTTGCAAGGTAATTGGTGAAAACTAGGCAATGGTCCTTATCATGACCCTGACCCTTGCATTTTACACACCAGATCTCTTCGTGCACTTCTAGTCGAGCTGTCCTATCATGCTTCAGACTCCACATCTCAAGGCATAAATTCTTCAATTGCGCGTGGATCTGTTGAACTCCCAAGTTAGGATACTGCATTGGGGCCTCATGTAGCCTCATCGCGGTTTCTAAGGCCTCTACCTGAGTCGTTAATTTCTGTTGCGATAGCGCACTCCTCAGATGTGGCGTTAGTGAAGCTACAAACCATTCACGATGTTGTCCATCTGTTAGATTCATATTAGCCTCGCGAATTGTACATTTCAGCCTCTAATCTAGCTCCCAAGGAGTCTCAGCTGGTAGCATCATGATCTCTTTGAATCCAATGATCCACTTTGCTTCAGACTTTGGCCTGCTAAATTCTCTGTTTAGTGCTGCTTGGATATCCGCAATTCCTGCATTTGGATTATCATTGGAGTGCTTAATATACCAAGTCAACGCACAGTCCTGCAAGGCGCTAACTAGTGTCGCTTTCTTTATATTGTCATCTGTAACTCCTTGTGCTTCCCATACAACGCTTACCACAAACCAGAATTGGTTCGGATTCTCATTTCCAAAACCCTTGAACACAGGCAAGTTCATTGTGCTTGCCATATTGAATCACGGTGGTGGTGGAGGTGGTATGAGTGAAGATGGAGTTTATTGTGGTGACGTTGTTGGCGGTGTGGGTGGAGGTGGTATTCGTGGAATTCTTTGCCTTATTGGATGGATCACACTTCGTGATGAGACCTTCGCAAGCTCTTCCTCATCCCCTTGCGGAGATGAAATCAAGGGGCTAGTTTCTGGTCCTTTACTTCCTTCGTTCTTGTAAGCTTTTCCACTTCCCATAGCCCTGAACATCAAGGTAACTGCATAACCCTCTTTTTGCACAATAGCATTTTAATCCAAGTATTCAAGACTTTATGTACTTACCTTTCCGTCCCTTGAGAAAGCATCTCTTTGCCTCACTGTAGCTAACTGAGGTGTCAACCGTGAACTCAGTAATGAATCCTCCTATAATATGATCGAGCCAGTGATCAACGACGTGCACGTTCTTATCCTCTAATGCTTCCAACCTTCGCACTAACTCTAGGGTCCACACAATGGGATTTTCAAGTTTCCACCTTCCTTGACTACCTTCTAGCTTCACGATCAACTCGTACAGCTCAGTAGGGAAAGATGCAAAGACGATTTCATGGATCTCTATGTATAGGTAGTATTCTAACCACTCTTCTCTTGTCAGTCATGGATTCCTATTCTCCTATGCTGCGAACTCGTGAATTCTTTTGTCCAACCAACCTTCAATTTCCTTCTTATTTGGATTCCAATGATATGACATCAGACATCTCTATGTAGATTTTGGTCCTGGCAATGGAACCATTTGTTGGCTTAATGGGGCCTCACCCAGGTTCAGAGTTGATTAGGCAAACAAATCCCTACACTATTGGTCGTCTCACTGGAAGCAGTATGGGGGGATGTTGGAACCAAGTTTCTACACCCTTGAGATGTCTGAGGTGCCGATTTAGTCCAACTGTGCCTACCTTCATGTAGGTCACTTCGCACACTGTCCTGACCTTCAATACCTTCACGATCTGTTATAATCACCTTTTGCGTATCCCAAACCAGGGGCTAAGATGCTTTCACGCTGTTATGGTAGCGTCCTGCGCTATTTCCCCAAATTACATTGCGTATCTTACTTATCCTTAAAGATCTTAGTTAACTTCGCATAAACAGATATTCTATCTTGCATTCACTTGTTCAACACATTCATACATATTCGCGCATCATATAAGCATTAAAAGTGCAATGTATATTCAATGTAACAGATGTATAAAACAAGAAATAAACACGCATAATGGATATGAACTTCTCTTTAATAATTCTCCAACTATTACAAACTCGACTTGCCCTGCACACTCAGTTGCAGACTACCAGACTTCTACGCACTCAACTATAGAGCCTTCTCCTACTCTACGACCCAAAACTAGACTTTACACTTTAGATATGACTCAATCCTTCATCCTTATTCTTATTATTCCATGATCTCTCTTCTGATCTAACTTCTTAGAGTCTCGCTCTATTTATGCAATCCCATGGTCCACAAACCATGGGTATATCTCTACAGCCGACATTACATTACAAAATTGAGGGAAAACAACCCTATGACTCTTTTACAGAATACGTGCTTTGCGCCCACAAAATGCGGAGTCTTTACATCGGAGTTTTCTGGGCTCTAAGCCCCAAAACATCCCTTGGGGGATCCCGCGCCCAACAGGGAGAAGAGTGCAAGAATCCATGAAAGGTATGCAAAGGTTCAAAATTGTATGAGAGGACACAACTTATCATCTGGACCTCCTTCTAAAGCCATAAATGTTGATGGTGTTGGACCCACCAACATGTCAAGGGGATCTCCCCGGTAAGAAGTGCCAATTAGACCTCAGAACGTCTAGAGTAGGAGTCCCAACAATGGGTCATAAGGTAATGCCTTGATCGTGATGTCGCATAGAGGAAAGTAATATCACTCTGTCAATAACAAGGGTGTGACCGCTGGAGTGAGTCAAGGAAGGTGAATGAAAGGTTCTAACACATGGGGGATGAGATGAGTGATACCCTTAGCAACCTGTAGCAATGCTCAGCTGAGAAGGGAACACACAAGTGAAGATGCATCACAAGCTGGAAAGTAGATCAGTCGACAATCCAAAGTGATGATTAAACCAACAACACATCTGCAACAAGATTCATATAATTTCATACGAAGCAGTTCATACAAAAATATGTAAGTTAAACAACATATATTGCTAAGAAATCGAAGCAATCCAACTACAAGAACAACATATGAATGAAAATGCGCTAGCTCTTATTATATAAAGAAGTGTAAGTCCCAATCATACAATACATCCATGTAAACCTGCTAGCCCCAGCAGTGAATCATTATAGCCACATCTGCCTGCTCCTCCAAAGAGATGAAATAGCTCCACGTAGTGGAGAAGCCAAGGTGCATTACAATACTGTCCAATATTTCTTCAATATAGTCTTAACAAAAGCTTGGCTGACCAAAATCCTATACAATGATTTATGAGGGACTATTTATATCAAAGGTGGGGTGGCCCTTGACATTCCCCTTTGTGACTGTTCAACTACCCTCATGACTCTTCACCTCCTCTATGACTATTACATTTACTATTGACACCTGACTTACACTTGACATGACTCAACATTACAATGCACATGTACCCATGTGAACACAATGGCTTGAGCAAGCCAAACTAAACATCACTCTCACTTAGACAACTATAGAAGTCCAACTACTCAACATCCTCATGTTGATCAACAGTAACATATTGATGCCAAGCTTTGTAGTGTCTGTGTGTTTCGCAGTGACATCCATCTGAAACCTAACTTTCGCCTCCATAGCATCCAGGTACACTGCTCGGGCTCCTCTGTCCAACTCATCTGAAAGCATGTGTATCATTGTCTTCAATGTCTACACTGATAGGCAAGTTTGGGCTGGTGGCGATGCGTGTCAACTCGTCGAAGTACAAGTCAAGCTCTAGTTGGACCTGCTTCTTGGCCTTCGCCTGGGTGAGAGTCCCAAGTGATGGGATCGCATGTGTCCGCACCACAACATCCATGCTCTTGAATACTCGTCCATGGGAAGCATGTATGCTAGTGATGAGTTACAAGAGGTCCTCATAGTTCCAGATATGACTCCAGATACGTGCTTCAACTCGACCACATTTGGCATCATCATCTTTGGCAAGTGAAGTGGGGCTCCCTTGTACTTCATCCTCCATGTTTGCATGTCATCAACAACAACATGTATGTTTGTCAAGATGTGTGGTCTCCTAGCACATTGCTGCTGCCATCCATTGAGATGGATGGCAGCCTTGTGCATGGTACCAAACTCAGAGTACAATGTTCACATAACTATGTCAAGGGACAATATTTCATCTAGTATTTCCTTCTTCAATTCAGCTTTGGTGGACATTGTCACCAAGTCTCCTCCTTTCTTGGCCACCTATAGTTCCTTTGCCATTCGCTCATTCTCGGCTATAAGAAAATAAACACTTGAGATAGTGGCTTTGACATACACTCTGGTTGCATCAGCCAAAGCAACTGGATGCTTGCGCACATCAGTAACGATCACTTCTTCTTCAACTTGGGTAGGGGATGTCTAATCCTCTGGAGTTGACATTCTGCAAGACTGCACAACTCTATGTTGGGATTCATTAAACAGATTTTGTGCATCTCTTCTTCTGACTGATCACCAAGGATCTCAGTGCCTCCTTGGTCATCTAAGACTTGCTCCTCTTTTGGATGCATTGAAGCAGGTCAGTCGACCTCTTTGTGGTGAGGCATGAGGGCAGTATCCTATTCCAACTCCTTCTACTCCATGTTTGCATCCAACTATTGAAGTGCATATTCTATCTCATGAGAAAAGTCTCGCCCCTACAATGTTTCACCCTGTTCGGCTCATGCCAACAGTTCAGATGAATCAACTACTTGTACAGGCACTGCTTCATTTGTCTGTACGTGATTCACCCCCTGTTGTATCATTTGCTACTTCACTTCCCTCTCCCGTTTGAGAAGCTCTTGTTCCTTCCGAAGTTGCTCTCTCAGCTCATGCAAATCCTTCTCTGCTTCTTCCGTTCTCTTCTTATCCTTTTTCCTTTGCGTGATTCACTTGTCACATTGCTCCCTCTTTGCCTCTATAGCCATAATTTCTTTCTCTACAAGTGGATATGCTGGAAACTTTCATCTTTGTTTCTTCTCCATGCGATCGGAAATCTTCCTCTTCCATTTGTCGTGCACTTGTATGCTTGGCTCTGTTGCCATTTCTATTACTACTTGTGCTCTCCGTGATGCTGCTTCACTAACCACTCCACAGTGAATTCAACTGGTTCATTAGGTCTGGAGAAACTGTACCAATATCTCCATGGGTCCTCCTCAACCCAATGAAATGCCCCGTAGATCCAGTTGAACTGAACCCTCATGTAGTGATCCTTCGCAATGCCATGTGGTCATACAGATTGTAGTTTTGGAGGTCAAACGGGTACTTCTTCATCAATTCTTCTTCAACATCTGCTTGCTTGATACTCTGGATCTCATACAACCCGATTTGCAATGGAATAGTGGGCCAAGGTGCCTTCTTCTTCCGTTGTAGTCTAGCTTTCAATCCTACTGAGATGTGATAGGCTACTTCTTGCACGACAAGTACATCCAAGGCAAACTTTGGCAGAACATGCGAAGGCTTGTCCACACTGAACATTCGGATGAAAGTGTTGGACAGTGAGGCATACCAATCTGAAATACATATCAATGCCTCCATTGCTTCCTTTGACATGCAGGGTGGATCTTGTTCGAATATCATCTTGTACAAAGGGACGACAAAATGATCAGACCGTCGTGTCATTACTCCTTTAAAGTTGCATTCATACAACAACTTGAAATATGTGTTCACAATGGTCTCCGCCAGTGACCATGCCCCCTCCAAGCGTAGGAACTCATGTCGAGCAAAAACTACATCTAGGATCTAGGAAGACATGTAAATCTCTGCATGCATACCTCTCAGTGATTGTCATGCCTCCATGACTTGCTCCTTCAGCTGATGAGCCAGTATGCCAAACCAGTGACATGGTTTTCCTTCTCTAGCCACTTGGTCCACTACAACCACCTAAATCTGTGGGAAGGTTTTTGTGCTTCTTGTCCATACATTTGATAGGACAATATGATCAAGTATTGGTACACCTTCCTCAGTATCTTTGTCTTATACACATGGTTGGGTGTCATCCTAAAACGAGCTGGATCCTTTACCCAATCCTTTAGAATGTATCTGGAGTTAGAACTGCTATTGGGTAAGCTGAATGGAGTCTCCATGACAGTCGTGGGCTTTGACATCTAATACATCTCATCATAATCCTGTTCCCAAAAGGTCGCAAGCTTCATCCCACTGACAATGCTCAAGGTCATCATTTCGGGATCAGTGTGAGAGACAATCCAGTGTATCATGTCCATGCATGGGAACACAGGATATCTACATGCAATCTAGTACAAGTCATACTTTTGAATGTTCACGTACACCTGGCGGTCTTCAAGGTTGTAGAAATTATGATTGTAGATTAATATGATTATGCAATGTACTAATGCAAAATACTTAATCTACTTCTACTATCAAACTTGCGGAAGCTTAATCAATTTTGAGCAAGATCAAACAAAACACATATAATAGAGAAGAAGAATCAATACACATGAAACATAGAAGAATACTCTGGGGAAAGCCTCAGCTAAAAACCTCACTATCTGTATTATCATACAAGTGGAAATATCTCAGGATTACACAAAGCTTTAGCTCTCACTGCTATCCAACTCTCAGTACAATCCCTCACTGCTACTCATAGACAGAATAAACAAAACATATGCCTTCTCCTCTGTCCTCCAAGCCTCCTATTTCCTTTTTTTGTTCCTCTAGGATGATTCACCTTCAATCAAGTGGAACACTGTTCATACACACTGTAAAACTGCGCAATCCTCAAGGAATGAATTCCTTCTACATGTAAGAGATTTTCTCATAGGAAAATTCTTGCAACTGATAGTAAACTGTCCCTGCCTTTAATCTCAACTGGGTCTTTGTCTGAACTGACATGCATGAGTTATTTATGAGAGAATATTCAGTTATCTGGAGTACACTAGTTGTATGCATGCATGCATTAATTGACTGAACTCACAATCAATTCCACAAACAGTTTGGAACTAATCTAACTGGACTTAACTCAGTTAACTAAACTAACTAATTACAACTCATCCTTATCTCCTTAATTAAGGGATAACTTCCTCAATCAAAGGGATAATTGTTGCATGACTTCACAAAGACTCCATGTTTGAATTTCTCCAACTAATTAACTCAAGATGAATTAGTTAATTATTTTTCAAACAGCTAGTGAAACTAAATTTTAATTTTAATTTTCAATTTCAATTCAAGGACAAATTAAAATTGGAATATATCCTAAAATTCTATCTTTAGCAATGTTATTTATAGAATCTCTATTTTTAGCATTTCTTGTTGCTATTTTCAACACTCCCTCTCAACAAGAAAGGGATTATCTGCCACCCCGATCCTGTCTCTATGGAACTCGAATTTACACTTTGACAATGCCTTAGTCAAAATGTCAGCATCTTGCTCATCGGTCGAAATACACTGCAACAACATGATCCTGCTCGCCACACAATCTCTAAGATGATGATACCGAATGTCGATATGCTTGGACCTATCATGAAATACTGGATTCTCAGAGAGTTTGATACAACTCTTATTATCACAATAGATCATAGTTGGATCCATCCTCTGACCAAACAAACCAACTAGAATTTTCCGCATCAAATGGCCTCACATGCTACCTAAATTGCAGCCATGTATTCAGCCTCTGCTGAGCTAAGTTCAACTAACCTTTGTTTCCTGTTGTACCAAGAAACTGCAGCTAAACCAATGTTGAAAATTCCTTCTAATGTGCTCTTCCGATCTGATGGACTTCCTGCCTAATTTGCATCTGTGAAGCCCTGAAGCTTCACTCCCTCTAACCATCTACACCATAATCCATACTGAGATGTGCCTCTGAGGTAACTCAAAACATGCTTAGCTGCCTTCCAAAACAGCTTGGTAGGCTGAACCATAGCTTAACTTAACTGGTTCACTTCATAGCACAAATTTGGTCGTGTGTTCACTATGTGCATCAGTGAACCCACAAGCTACCGATACACAATAGTTTCTACTACTTCTCCTGGAGTAGCATCCTCCTTCCTCCAGTTACCTGCTAGAGGAGTCTGCATGGGCTTGCACTTCTCCATGTGGAATCTCCTGAGTATCTCATTGGCATACTTGCCTTGAGACATAAACACTTCCCCATCCTTCTGCCACATTTCCATGCCTAGAAAGTAGTGCATGAGACCCATGTCTTTCATCTCGAACTCTGTTGCAACGTCCTCCTTGCAAGACATGATCAATTGATCATCACCTGTCAATATCAAATCATCAACATAAAGAAAAATGATCAATTTCTTACCTTCCACCATGATGTGGTACAAGTTCACATTCGCTTCACTCTTTGTGAAGTCCAACCCGATGAAGTAGTTGTCGATCATGGTGTACCAAGCACGAGGTGCTTGCTTCAACCCGTACAAAGCTCTCTTGAGTTGGTACACATGTGACTCATGTTTGAAGGTCTGAAAACTAATATGAAACTAGCTTACAAAAAGATAGAAAAGATAGTTGAACGCCTTAGAATTCAGCCTCTTCAAGGGGGCAACCTCCTTTACATTACACAAAAGAATAATTCTTGGATGATACAAATGAAAAGACCTCCTTTCTATATATAGGATTCTAAGGGGTTATAATATAATTAGAGCCGACATAAAAATAATAATGTAAGGGCACAATAATAACAATAGTGGGCTTCTATGGGGCACAATAGTAACAATATGGGCACTATATGGGTACATCAATATAATAAGGGAGTTGTACTAATAACAATAAGGGGTTACACTAGTAGTATAGGGGCCTAACATCCCCCTCTCCTTCAAAAAGTGTTGTCCTCAACGCTTGAGTAGTTCTTGATGCTTTTGTATAAAATTCTTGTCCTCCCATGTGGAATCTTCAGCTGGTAAGTTCTTCCACTTGATGAGATACTCTGAAATTGATCGATTTCGTAGCTGTCGGGTTCTTGTTTCTGTGACTGCTCCAGGTTCCAATGTGATTTTTCCTTCCTCTTCAATTTCTGGCAATATTGTTTGAATTAGGATCTTTTGCAACTTTTGAATAAATGGCCATACTTCTTCATCCTTCTTCCATTCATCCCTTGCTTCGTTTACCCAATTTGGTTGGATAATAGAAATACAAAAGAATGCTTCCACATCCTCATCCTTGAAGAGTTGTCCCATTCGGTAAGGTTGCCATTTTTTAAGTGCATGTAGTATTGCCAACATTTCCTTCTCATAAATAGCTTGCTTGATATGTAGCAGTAAAAATACCCAGTCACCTACATCAAAAAAAAAATTACTACGATGTTGATCTACCTATTGTTTCGTTTGATTTTTCACCGAAGTGGCATTATCCTTTAAAAGTTGGAGAACTTGTTGTTGATGCTCGATGTGATCTTTCACTGCTTGAACCTTTTTCTTCTTGATATGTCCTTCTATCTCTAGAGTCTGAGGAGTGGTAATTTCTTCCAATCCTTTACAAGATATGGTCGGATTGATTTCTTGATGCTCGATGTGATCTTTCACTTGAACATTTTTCTTCTTGATATGTCCTTCTGTCGTGATAGTTTGAAGAGTGGTAATTTCGACCAATGAATTACAAGATATGGTTGGATTCATTTCTTCTTTCTCTGGGGTGTGGTCCTGGCGTATATCCTCTTATTTTGATGTTTCTTGATCCTTTTCTTCCTCCTCTTGATATTCTATGTAAAATAATTTATTCTCAGCACAATTTTGACCATTAGTGCATTTGCTATCACAATTGTAACAAAGCTCTTTTTCTCTTTTTTTCTTCCAATTGTTGTGGTGTAACCCTTGTAGGTTGTGGAAGGCTAGGAGAAAAAACACTTCCATCTTTATAGCTGTGAGGGGTATGCTTCCTGGTTTCCATAATTTTTCTTTCCACTATGTCACTAATCCCTTTTAATCTTTCCAATTGTTGTGGTGTTACTCTAAAGAAGGTGTTGCTCTTTGTATCCTCATAATGTGCTATCATTTCCTCCGTGAAAATTGACCACGTAACAAGTTGTTTACGAGAACAAAGCCCTTCATACCATAAAAATTGATCCGGTTCTAAATATGAAGATGCAATACGTACCTTTTGTAACAATGGTACACCATGTAGAACAAAATATTGCTCCATCTGAAGTATCCAATTTACGGGATCCTTGCCATCAAACTTCCTCATCCTGCTTTTTCTTGATTTTAGGAGCTCGATCTTGAAACGATCGTAACTCTGTACTTTCGGATCTTTAAGTTCTAAAGTTGTGACCTATAGTATCCCTTTGCGTCATCTTTCCAATGCCACCAGTCTGATCCAAATTGGATTTGCCAAGAAAGAGTTATGCACAATCTCCCAAGATGACCTGATTATAGACTTTTCCAGAAGAGCGAACTTGTATGAAGTGCCACATGTCCCTGTTTCGACCATTGGCATTGAAAAATATATACAAGAAACTATAGTCCATCCTCTTTATGTACCTTCTTACAAAATTTCAATCCGATGCTCAGAGAGAAAGTTATGATGATTTTCCACAGGTCACCTGTTTGGAATGTAATTCAGGAGTCTGAAAAAAGACAAACTTCCTCAGATCATATCTCTGCAAATATAGCGCAAAAAGCTCTAAAATGTGGACCCAGGGTTCAGTGTGATTTTGTCTCAAATGGGTTTGTTTTTTGGCTTCTGAAACGTTGCAGAAAAAAAGTTATAGCGAAAATTCCATGATGACCTGTTTGGAGCAGCGAAACCCTAGAATCCAAAGCTCATATATCAAATGTTATGAAACCAGCTCAAGAAAAGATAGAAAAGATAGATCAACGCCTTAGAATTCAACCTCTTCGAGAGGGAAACCTCCTTTAAATTACATAAATGAACAATTCTTGGATGATACAAATGAAAATACCTCCTTTCTATATATAGAAGTCTAAGGGGTCATAACATAATCAGAGCCAACATAACAATAATAATGGAAGGGAACAATAATAACAATAGTGGGCTTCTATGGGCACAATAGTAATAATATGGGCACTACATGGGTACATCAATATAATAAGTGGGTTGTACTAATAACAATAAGAGGTTACACTAGTAGTACAGGGGCCTAACATGATCCATAAGCCATATTTCACTTTCTTTTTCACGTTCTTCGGCTAATCTGATTCTGCAACTACAATTTGTTTATTAGTTCAGGCACAAGTGTACAACTCATAATAAAATCATGTATGCAGGGAATTGAAAAAAAATATCATCAATTTTTGAAGACCAACCATGCTCAAAGTACCTGTGGATCAACATAAAAAAAAATTAGCAAGCAAAAGGTAAAGGTTCCAGAGGTAAATGCAAAGATTTATTTCAAAAAGAAATTTGAAAACATAAGTTTATATAACATGTATAATCACATGTCTCCTTAATCGACCATCATATGATTTGAACGCCACTATATCTCCGCCATATCTTCCATCTTTAATGACAAACGGTCTCAATGATTCTTCATAACAAATCTTTGCTTCAAACTCCATAACCTATACTCAAATGGTCCTCCACAACTCCACCTGTTAACGATCAAGATGATGATGTGACCTACCTATCTATGACTCTCTAAACCCTTACTGTATATTTATTACATGCAAACCCTTAAGTTTATCTCTCATATACGCATAATCATTTCATATACACAGCCTTTCCATTTTCTATATACACAGTCATTCCATTTTTCATATACACACAATCTTTCCATTTTCATATATACATAGTCATTCCATTTCCATACATACAATCATTCCATTTCTTAAATAACACTCATCTTATAGATGGTAAGAGTAATTTTGAAGGTTAAACGAAAACAGGGGATATGGGGCTTATTGTCAGGATTGAGTCTGTAGGGATAAAATATATGGAGGGGTATCCATAGCTTAAAGAGATGCTAAAGAAGGCCGGATGGTTAAATTTTATTGAGAAATTTGATAGCTACCAAAAGGAAATTACCAAGTCTTTTGCAAGGTCATTTGATGGCACAAAAATGGAGATATGAGATATTAAATTTGCAATCAGAGAATCCTTCATAGCAGAAGCAACAGAGCTACCAAGACAAGGAGAAAGATGGTTTAAAAACAAGGAATTTCATGGTGAATCTTGGAAAGTGATCTTTAGAAACCCAGGTATGGATGTTACAGTATTTAGGAAGGGAATTCCTATTTCAGCACTCAAGAACAAATGGGGTAATATGCTGTTGATATTGCAAAAATTCATTACATGTGAAGGAAGATTTGGGTTTATGTATGTTTACCATATACGCTTATTAATGATTTTTTTAGAAAATGGAACCATCAACCTTCCCTTCTTCCTTCTAAACAGTCTAAGAAGGATGGCTACAAATGTCCAAAAGAAAATTGAATCCATTAAAACAACTATGTATCATCATGGATTAGTGAAAATACTAGTTGAATTCCATTTGAAAAGTATAGGGGATACCTAGGAAGATTTTTTGGTAAGAAATTTTTTCGAGGATGCTCCAAAGTCACTTGAGGAGAGTCATGTTAAGAAAAATAGGAGGAGAAAGATTAGCATTAACATTCAAAGCAAGTCTGGAACCTCCTCACAAAAGAATGATGTAGAGACAACTTCTAAACCAGAGGTTAGAAAACAGACTAAACATAAAAGAAAAATGAAAGAGAGAGCTGAAGAAATAAATGAAGACATTCCTAAACCTTCATCACCACAAAAAGATGAACAGTTACTCTCTGAAAGACTGACCAGGATTCGGGAGAAAATCAAGAAAAAGAAGGAGATAGGGAAAAGGAAGAAGGACACAATAGAAGAAACCATAAGCTTCCAAAACCTGAGAAGGAGCTCTAGACTTCGAGGTAAGGTGAGGAAGGTAAGATCAAAAGGAGACCAGTTCATAAACTTAGAGGAAAAAACCCCGGTTCAATCTCCTGACAGTATTCCACCTGAACACAGTCCACAAAACTCTCCTCCACAGAATTTTGAAGGCAGCCCAAGGAGAGCTTCTCCTGGCATAGATCTAGTACAACAACAAATCTATGAATACATAGAGTCATCAGAGAGAAAAGATACCTCAATGGATCCAGGATCCTCAACCAATATAGAGCAGCCTGTCAATCCACAAGAACCTCTAACTAGCTCTCTCAAACAAGAAATCTTTGAGTTAGAGATTTTGAATAGGCATATTCGAAAAGAAAATGAAACCTTGAGGGAACAGAACAAGCTTGATAAAGCCATTCATGACAACAATGCTGCACCTAGGATTATGTTACAAGAAAAATAGGAAGCTGAAGAGGAAAAATAGGAATTTGAGCAGAACACTTATCAACCTCAAATATAGACTTCTTATGAAGAAGCCCAGGATGGTAGTTAGTGCAAGGAGAAGTAAGAAAAGGAAGTTGGATGTGCTGGCAGAAGTGTCAGAACAGATGGAATAGGAGAAAGAAGTTCACATTTTTGAAAATTGCATGGGGACATGTAATGATTTTGCAGTGGGGGTATGTTGACCCTCAAAATTACTCTTTCCCTAACAACTCTTCTCATTCCTTTTCTTTGTTTTTCCATAAGAAAAAGGCATTCTCATCACTAATAACTGGTATATACTGTCATGAGGAGGACATTTAGTGATTTACATATTATGCTTTTTATGTTTTGCTGTTTGAATAAATTTTTGTATATTAGCTACGAAACGCATCCTATTCTACAGCTAACCGACTGTTCCGCAGCTACCTCCATGTTCTAACAGGTTCTAGGTGTTAGAAGTAGAAATTAGCCACATGGGTAGCTTTGAAATCATCATGACATGGACCTTGTCCTATTCATTTAGCCCAAGTCAACAAAGAAGATGGCATGAGACTACGGTCAATGGATAAGTCAAACACAAAGAGACCGAAGGTAACAGGACTCTGTTTCGTGGTTAATTAATGCGTTTCACAGTGATAGGAAGCGTTATCTAGAGCAAATACCTATACCTACGGACTCCAACAACCACTTGTACAAACGAATCCAACAACCACCATGTCTTGGATTTATCTCTCCAGCAGCCGAGGAAGAAATTCTGCATATCTATATTCTACGTGTTTGGTTGTAGCATGCTTTTCTCCACAAATAGTTATATGATTTTTCTTATAAATACCTGTGTAAGGGAATGAAGAAGTTAGTAATAGTTTTATTGTGAAATCAAAGTTCTAGACTCTGTAATTTTTGGGTGTTTTGTGTCCCTATTTTAATATGAGAAGACCGCATGTTTTTATGAACATTTGAAGGAATTTTCTTGGAGTTGATTGAGAAAGCGTAGCCTAATCAGTGGCAGAGGGCCCCTACACTGAAGAAGGCTTCATTTTATTTATTTTTCGTCTTCTTGTTAATTGTAAATTCATCATTTTCTTTCTAAAACAGTGTTTGTAATCATTTTCTTACTAACAATTTTTATAATGCAATTTCCATCATTTTCTTACTAACAGTGTTTATAATTTAGAACAGTTTCCATTAGCTTGATTTCTTTTTAGTTCTTATCAGTAGTTTAGAAGATAGAACTCAATAGTGTAATCTTGTTTCTTCAATTAAAAACTAACATTGTTTCAGGATGAGAGTAGGATTGAAGAATGATAAGGATACACAGTTGGATAGTTTACTTCATTCACTGTTTTTCTAGTTTAAATTCTCAGATAAACTGATTAGTGTCATTTACTATCTTTGCCATTTCATTTTTAGTTTAAAATAACAACTCATGGTGTAAATGATTGTTTATGGAGAACCCTTCAAGTTGATAGTTCATCCTTAACTAAGTAGTTGAACATTTCATCTATGCAATGAGTTATTTTTGCATCTTTGTATTTACTTTCTCTTAGATTAATGAAGTACAAAATTACTTAAATGTCATCCCAATGAGACTTTCTCCCAAAATTGAGAGACAGAGTAACCAAGTATTTCATTTAGTTTTATTTTTATAATTAGTTGGACATCAATTGCAAATTTCACTTTCAGTTTTAATTCATGATTTGGAAATAATGGTAACATAAGAATAGAAACTTTGTTTTAATTTCTTTCTTAGCTTTGTTTCCATATCTTTCGTAGCTCTATTTTCATTTCTTTCTTAGCTATGGTTACATTTTTAGATTTTGAGCAGTCTTTAAGAAAGTTAGATTTAGTTTTGATAGTTTACATTGTAAATCATTAGGAATTAAAAGACCAATAACCCCCAAGAAAGCTAAAACATAAAAACAACGAAGTAAGAAGGGTTAGCTAGCACAAACAATACACTACACTTCATTAGTTACGATACCTAGATTGATAATTTATGTAGAGAAATTTAGGACAATAAATTGACTAAACAATATCCGTGGCACGCAGGCCTCAAAAAATGTAAATGATGGACCTAGGAATTAATCATCATGGTGATCATGGTAGCATGATACAACTTGTGCAACACGAGTCAACAATCGACGAATCCAATCCGAGACTCCCACCGTGTGTCTCTGATACTAACGGGGAATGTTTCCTACCCGAGCATACTCCGGGATGCCACGATTCAACCCCTCAAGGTTCCTTGTGATCTCCTCCTCGTTGTCACTCCCTTCCTGATAAGGAGCGACATCATCAATAGGGCAGGGGCTGTGCCTGGATATTGGGGACATTCCAGCAAGCTGCTATGGTCCAACGTCTGCATTAACAAGACAAATATTATAAGCACATATATACCAAAAACAATTAAAAATCTCAAAATTAAAAAGTTAATCTTTTACCTTCATTGTCAAAATCCTCTCCATCTGGTAAGGGCATATCTGGATCTCCACGGAATTCAATGCCACTGTATGGATAGTCCTCCACAATGATTTTCTGTCGTTGTAGCCATGAAAAGGATGTAGGTTGGTATGACATGTGCTGACCCTGAGTGATCCTAGGCGTCAAACGACTCCAGCGAACCATTCGTGGATCACGTGGCATAGGAGGATCTACCTTAGTCAGCTGATACTGGAATAATGGTAGTCGTTCTAAGAAGAAGGTCACAAGTACAAATCCGAAACAAAATTGCTTCAGATTCCCCACCTTGGCTTTGGACATTTGGCACTTGATGTTCATCTTCATGGCCTCTGCCCACTTGAAGATTGTAGGACTTGTTAAGTCAATAACATAAAGGAACTTTGACTTGTTAGTCTCATGTTCTTCCTGGGACCCCGCCACTCTATTTATAGTCAATAGAGGCACTCTTAGTTTCAAATCCTGAACATTGGAAATCTCTATCTTCCCACTTTTGAATTTCAGGGCCTCAGGGCAGTGTTCAGAAAGTAAGGAAGATATGCTTGCCCCAGTCGGTCATGACCCATACAAGTTCACTGGTTCCCCTCTGTGGGACAGTCCAGTGATGAAGTATATATCTGAAGTTTCCAACTCCAGCTCCTGGTCACCTATGAAAAAAATCACCCGATTAATGTACCAAAGGCTAATTAGGTACCGAAGCAACTCGGGTTGGCCTTGCATCCCTGGTGTGAGAAAGAATTTGAGGAACCTGCAATCCCTTAAAGCTTCCAAGCAATTTGGGTCATTCATTACCTGGGTGTCAACATCCTAATGTTCCCGTTCTTTCTAGTTCACCATTTTCAGTGATTCTTTCATGCCAAAGCCATTAATTTGAGTCAACAATCATCCTTGACCCATAAAATTTAAGTTTAAATGGTGAAATTTTGACAAAATAGGGTTTTTCCCTATTCACAGCATCGGCGCACCTGTTTTAAAAACAGTTGTGCTGATCAGCGTGGCTGGCTTTGTTAATCACCCCTGGCCGGCGCGATTTCGTGCCCGAAAATCGCGCCGACTGAGGGTGAAAATGTTTTTTAAAAGCCCCCTAAAAGCACTATAAAAATGGTTAAAAACAAAAATAAAGGACATGAAAATGGAGCCCAGTGCTTTAGCTGTTACTTAGCACTGGAAGCTCGTCAATTGACCTCCAGGATCTCTCGCAATCTTCTCTGGAACAATTAAGGCAAAAGTGAGTAAAAAGTTTTCATAGCAAAGGTAAAATGGTAAATGGTAAAAATATATTTACTTTTCGCCTTTTTATTCATTTATTCATGAAAATATCAGGTTTTTGTAAATATTTTGACCTATTTTCCCTTAAGAACTCTGATGAGCCTAGGTATTGTAGAAAGAATGATGAAACTCCCAGGGCTACCAGCTTTACTTATCAACCCGGGGTTCATACAAACTTGGAGGTGACTGTGCTATATACACAAGTAGAAGTGAAGGTAGTGCCTGTTGTCATTGCTCATTTGGCAAGCGACCCTAGGGGTTCTAAGCCAGACTTCTATAGGGTCAGAAGAAGCTTGATTTAGATGGAAGAAGAGCAAACCTAGTCTAGGGGGGAGCTATTCTACTCTAGAAATGGAGAAATCAACATGCAAGCCTAACTCACACCAAACCCTAGCTAACCAATCACAAAACTATGCTAAGAAGAATCATAAATTAAGACTAACCTATTGCTACTATCTAAGTTGCAGAAGCAAAAAGCATCAAAACTAGGCCAAGGGTTGAACAATGGAAACTAGGTTAGGTCAGTGTCTAAGAAAAAGAAGGGTCGGAAATCAAAATGGGGGAGGGAGAATGTAATGGGAAACAATGCATGAGGACCGTTGGATAAGGAGGGTAAAGGGTAAATGAAAGGTTGAGATCGGACAACAGGAGGGGACGTAAGTGAATGGGTGGACATGGTGGACTAACAGAATGGACGACTGGGATTATGTCATGGAAGTGATCGACAAATGAATGACGAAGATCAACCGAGCTAGTTGGTGATCGGGTGAAGTGACAATTGTTGAATCTGGTAGGGAAAATTGACGGTGGAGAACGGAGCGCGAAAAGAAACATGCCGAAATGACAAGTAGGTTTGAAGGGTGGTAAGTTGTATCTCGCGTGCCCTCAAAACCATAAATGGTATTTTGGGAATTAACATGACTAGCCTCCCTGGCTAACACGTAGCACGGGGAAACTTCCCATATCGCGTGCTCTTAGCCCAATAATGGTCGGAAGGAAATCCACGCAATATGGCGCGAGGGTCGTTGGATCTAGCAAGGTAGATCTATGATGGAGAGGCGACTGAGCAGGTTGGTGAGTGGGTGCGCGATAACCATCGAATCTGACAAGGCAGATCGATGGTGGGGATTTAAAAGGCATAAAGTCAAACTCAAAAAGTGGATTTAAGTGGTTATTGGAAAATTTGGCTTGTGAAAGGAATTGAACAGTTAAAAACTATTAGAACATGGATGAATAGCTTCTGCTGAGCTTTTCATGCTGCAGGGGGATGAAAGGGGTATGAGAGTGAGGTTCGATGACCGAATGAGAGCAAACGAACAAATGAAGGTTGAGGAACAAAGAAATATGAAATGACTCCAGTTCCTGGATTAAACGAAAAACTCCATGAAAAACCAAAACCCTGTATTTTTGGGGTTGCTGCAGGGTCTCTTCCTTGCACCATGGTCCCAGGGGGAGGAGGTGAGGCTGAGACACCTGTGAGCAACCTTGTGGATCTTTTCTTTCTGAACTTACTAGTTAAATGAAGGCATAAATGGAACAAACTGAAACACAACTACTCTATTCTACCCTACTGTAATGAAACTGCAACCACTCAGTAAATGAACAGGAAAGCCATGAATCTATGCTGAGCCACTATAATGAACATGCACCTACTTAACCAAATGAATAATCAAAACATGCATCTATGCTAGTGTTGTAATGGAAATGAATTGCTTAAGTGAATGAACAAAAAACATGAATCTATACTGCTGCTGTAATGAGAATGTATTTCATTAAGCAAATGAACATAAAGCATGAAGCTATGCTAGAATACAATACAAGAAAGAGGAGCTTTGGCTGCTAGGGTTGGGCCCTAACCCAAGAGCTTTAGCCCTCTGAGTTAACTCAGTGCTGGCTCAAATCAAAACTCATCTTCATTATCAAATAAAATTGTATTACATCAAACTATTACAAGTCAAAAGGTCCGAATACTTGCTAACTGACTCACTGACTATTGGTTAATTGCCTAAAAAAACTGAGGTCCTAAGCCTCTCTATATATACATCTGAAGTCTCAATGACTTCCCTCAAAATTAGGGAGGTACAACTCCCAACTTAATGGTAATTTGTCCTTTCACTTTCACTATCTTCCCTGCCTTCTAGTAGGGAGGTTGCTTGTACTTCCACTTGCTTAGCTATCTTTTAGTACTTCATATTTGGCTGTTTCTACTTTCAGCTGATGGAGGGATATTTGAATGGATTGGCAATAAATGAGGAGGATTTACCTCTTGCAATTCCTCTCCCTTGAACTATTTGATTTTTTACCAAGGTTTTTTACCATAGTTCCTTGCTTTTACCTTTTATCCATGCATTTCCTTTGCTTTTATCCTTTATTCCTGCATTACATGCACATTAGACGACAAAGCAAAATATCCAACTCTAACTCATCTCATAAGCAAAATATAATCAAAAGTATGCAATAGGTTGTGAGAGTAGTTGGTTTGACTAAGATAGGAGGTGAATTAAGGCCAATTAAGGTCCATATAATTACTCAATGATGAGACTCATCAAACTCGATAATACACTTTACCTTAT
This sequence comes from Pinus taeda, assembly GCA_000404065.3. Lineage (NCBI taxonomy): Eukaryota > Viridiplantae > Streptophyta > Pinopsida > Pinales > Pinaceae > Pinus > Pinus taeda. Next base: position 104,066 of record APFE030250061.1, read on the forward strand.
TTTTGCAGCAACAGATGATGGATGTTCGACGATGATGATGAGTCATGTTTCAGCGCTTTTCTCGACTTGTTAAAATCTTATGAAAATATTGCTGAGTGTGTTTCCCTTTTGACTCGTAAAAGAAAATAAAATGGGGGTCCGCTTTCAAGTTCTTTTCCGACACTTTAAAAACAAAAAGATGGCCAAGCCCTTGTCGTTTTGATCTCGTTAATAGATGTGAAACATCATGTGCCTAGTACAAGTTTACCCGTTTTTCGGGCTGGGAGGCAATATTTATGAAAAATGTACTCCTTGACTGGAATGGTCAAGCGGTGATCCAAAAATGGATCTTGAATAAACCTCTAAGTCTAAAAGACTTCATATAAGGGGTAAAAGGTGGCAAATAGCACAAATCCTTTGTAAATCAGAGGAAATCGAAAATCACACGCTGCTCTTGGAAATAGTCTCATTGTAGAGATCTCCTCATTCTGAATCCAACGCAACTTGAATGGGTGAAAACAGACTTTAGATGAAGGAGCTAGCATAAACAGAAGTTCCCCTTTTGTTCTTTGGGAAAGAGGCTAAAAACATGAGAAATTAGCAAAAAGCAAGCCTATTAGAGGTCAAAGAGGCAATGAACAGGAACTGTCGGATCTAACTGATCAACGGTCCAGATCCAATCAGAAATCACAATCAGCGGTGGTAGTCGGATGCATAACATGTGATGGGACTAGGCCGATGCGATACCACAATCGCCGATATCAGCAAATCGCAATCAGCGATACCACAAGGCAAAGGCAGGACCTCGGGCAATGCTATGGTGCAATTGCCGAAATCGGCGGATTGCAATCAGAGCATTACAGAGGAGTGGCCATATGTTATATGTATATGCGCGATGCGATAAACCAAACCCGAAAGGGTCCGTGAATGGAAATATATAGTGTTTCAAGTCTGGAGGGAGCCATTTTTACTTTATTTTCACAGTTTAACGTATTTTTTAATACGAAGGAAAACCTTGGAACATGCCATTTGCGACTTGCGACAACGACTTGTGGGCAGACCCCGATGGGAGTTTACGGTGCATTTATGAAAAAAATTGAAGTCCGGGAACAGTGTTCTCTGCAGATTTTTTCATGTTTCGACTGTTTTTGAAGGATTTCAAGCGCTAATGGGTCCATTCCGTTACAGAATAGGTGGCCCTAAAGGCATTATGCAATGATTATTGAATTCTAGAAGAGGAATTTGAACGGACCAAAGCTGGAAGTTGCAGAGCCCGAAAGGGAAAATGAACAGGCAATGCCGATTTGGCTTAGAAAGCCACAAAACAACAGAACAAGAAGACTGTTGGTTGCTGTTGTTGATTGTTGGGGGTTTTGTTGCTGAAAGTGAAGCCAAGGCAGGAAGCCTAGGCGAAGGAGGCAGCAAAGAAGCCAAAGAGGCAGCACAGAAGCAAAGAGAAGCCAAGGGAGTCACTTGGAGTTCAAGTGAAAAGCCTAGAGAGAGCTATAACTTGATAGAAGGTAGAAAGAAGCCAGAGCAAAAAGCCAAGATTCGAGAGCTAGAGCCAAAGAGCGAGAGTTAGAGCCAAGAGATAGAACCAAGAGCCAAAGAGCCAAAGTCAGAGTCAGGAGCCAGAACCAAGAGCCAAGAGCCAGAGCCAAGAGCCAGAGTTTCAAAAGCCAAGGGATAAAATGGTGTCTGAACCCACTATTTATGTGTAGAACAGTAGGAGTTGAGTCAAAGAGCTTGTAAAAATACTTATACCACAATCCCAGAGAGCCTAGTTCAGTTGATTAGAGCTCACAGAGATGTAGCCTAAGAAGTGTGGGTGAACTCCTAATTAAATTTCCGTTTCTATGTGTGTTTTATTGCTGCATTATATCTACTATTTTACTTACTGTTATATGTATTTATACATCAGCGTCAGCACATTAATTTACAACACAACAACATAAATTAAAGCAAGTAATCTGTTGAAAACAAATACAAGCATACACCCATACTTTCAAGCATTTCTTAATTCCGCGTTGGTTAATCAATAAGAATTGGGAAAATTTAAATCTTTGGAAGTGAGAGAGGTTCTTGTAAGTTAGACAAGAAGCCTTAAGTGCCCCATTTTCAGATCAGGTGGTATCAGAGCCTAAGTTTGATTAACCCCACCTTCAAAGAAGGTTATATCAGAATGCTTGATTGAAAAAGCAAAGATTGCTTGTCTGAAAGGTGTTTGAACAACAAGAGGTTGATTGTATGCTTGTTTTGCAGACTGACTATTTTCTGAGTTTGCAGAGGTAAAGCGAAAGCTATTGATAGCTCAGTCCATGAAGGACAAATAGGAAGAAGGGTTGAAGGCATTTTTCTATCCCAAGAACCTCAAGGCAATCCAAAGCACAAGAGGCTTTTTGCAAGAGGTTGCTTAAATAAGCTCTTTATTTATCTTGTTGAAGTTTTTTTTTTGTTCATTGGCATAATGACAACTTCTAAAAGTGGATCCTCAAAGTATACCTTCTTCACAAAATTCTTTGATGAAGACATGAAGCAAGAATTTTCCACCATGATGGATATGGTGAGAGAAATGTATGAGGATGGAAGGAAGAGCAACATTCTTAGAGAGCAGTTGAATTCCATAGAGGAAGAGAAGCAGTTGCTTTCTGACAAATTGTAGGAAATGGAGAGGCAACTTCATATTGAAAATATGAACCTAAAAAGGATGCATGAGTTGGAGACACAACTCTTTGTTTCCCAAGAAGCCTTAGTCAAGTATCAGGTTGAAGAAGAGGTAAACCATTCCATTTTGTCTTCAAATTCCTCTAAGGATGCTTATATTGGTTCTTTTGAAAAACATACTAGAGGCACAGGTTCCAAGCTAATGTCCAAGATGGGATATGAAGGAAAAGGCTTGGGTAGACATGCATAAGGTATTATTGAGCCAATAATGATTGAGGAAAGGCCTAAGTATTTGGGTCTTGGCTATGGACAAGCTTATGGAGAAAGTTCCAAAGCTACCATGAAGGCCATTGAAACAGTCTCAAGAAGGAGTTTCATTTCATGTCCTCTACCTCAGAAGTGTGAAGGCTGTGTTCAAGAGGAATGCAATGGCTTGAAACATCATTTGCAGAATGCAGGTGTTCAGGAGCACACACTTGAACCACAGAGTTGGGGAGACTCCAACAACCTTGAAAAGATTGATGGTGTTCCAAAAGGAGCCACTTCTTCATTTGCTTCACCTTCACATGAAGGCAATAAAGGTGAAAGAGAAATGTATAAATCTGGTTCTAAACATATTCCTTTTGATTTTTCAAAGCATGATGAACTTCCACATATGCATGGGAAAATAATTGCATGTTCCTTTTGTGGTTTGTATAACCATGATGTTTCTAGATGTTGGACGAGAATGGCCACATAAGAGAAGCAGAACAAGGAAAAGAATCAAGAAGCCAAAGGTCCATTAGACAAGGCAAATCATGCTGTCAAGAGGATGCACATGCAATGCACTTAATGCCATAAGCAAGAACATCTTGGTGCAAAATGTTGGACTTTGAATCCAACAATGTTTCCACAAAATTCGAAGAAAGTGGAAAGTGAAGGTGGGGAAATGGAAGTGAAGATTCCATGAATGATGTGTCTTAGAATGATTCACATGATGATGCTGATGTGCAGACAAAGGTAGTACCTTTGAAAGGGATTGGTAAAGAATGGTTAGAGTTCTTATCCGATTGAGATATCATGTGTATTGATGCATCTACATTATATTTCATTTCATCTTCGAAAGTACAATGTGCTTAAGCGAAAGTTGAAGGATGAAATGCATGCATAAGTTTGATATGCATGAACACAGGGATGTTGATGATTTCCTTGTTTTTGAACATGTATGTGTAATTAACTTGCAGGGTTGATTACTTTGACATGCATGTGATGCCATGTTGACTTGGGAGAAGTTAACTTGGTCTCCAAATGGAGATAATGATGAAGTGTTTCATCTTTTGAAAAAGAGTCTTGATGGTCTTTTTCTACATGCTTGACTGAAGGGCCATTTGTTTAAAGGCATGTTTTGTGGGCTTGTTACCTAGTCCATCATTTGTATGAAGATACAAGACATGGAGGTGTTCACAAGATGTGAAATCTGTTTCTTTTGTTGAAGCAGGAGTTAGTCCATCTAGTTGTTGTCTGTATCCATGTTGTTGTTAACAGATATTGTTGACAGCCTTTCAAACAGGTACAAATTAAAATTTGTGGGGCAGATGTACTTCACATTTGTTTGAGCCACCTTGGATCGATGATCAAGGCAAAGAAGTTCAAACCACCTTCTATGACCATTTCAGTAGAAGTTCTACAAAAAGGCAAGGAGGAAGACAGTTCTTCCCAGGAAGACCAACCCATCCAAGAAGGGAAGTGGTCAGAAACTTTGGTCCAGAGGCACTATGCAAGGCAAGTGTACGGAGGCTGAAAGAAGAGTGTGAGTCACTCTCATTTACTATTTAGATCAATATATCCATCTTTTGGAGACCAAAAGTTCTCTTAGTGGGAAGGCGTGATCCAAAAATGGATCTTGAATAAACCTCTAAGTCTAAAAGACTTCATATAAGGGGTAAAAGGTGCCAAATGGCACAAATCCTTTGTAAATTAGAGGAAATAGAAAATCACAAGCTGCTCTCGGAAATAGTCTCATTGCAGAGATCTCCTCATTTTGAATCCAACGCAACTTGAATGGGCGAAAACAGACTTCAGATGAAGGAGTTAACATAAACAAAAGTTCCCCTTTTGTTCTTTGGGAAAGAGGCTAAAAACATGAGAAATCAACAAAAAGCGAGCCTATCGGAGGTCAAAGAGGCAATGAACAAGAATCGTTGGATCTGGCTGATCAACGATCCAGATCCAATCAGCAATCGCAATTGGTGGGCAGTTGGAAGCATAATATGCGATGGGACCGGGCCGATGCGAGACCGTGATTGCCGATATCAGTGGATCGCAATCGACGATACCACAAGGCAAAGGTAGGACCCCGGGTGATGTGATGGTGCGATCATTGAAATCGGGGATCACAATTAGAGCATTAAAGAGGAGCAGCCATATGTTATATATATGCGCGATGTGATAAACCGGACCCGAAAGGGTTCGTGAATGGAAATATATAGTATTTCAAGTCCGGAGGGAGCCATTTTTACGTTATTTTCACAATTTAACATATTTTTAAATACGAAGGAAAACCTTCAAATAGGTCATTTGTGAATTGCTACAACGACTTGTGAGTGGACTCGATGGGAGTTTAGGGTGCATTTATGGAAAAATTGAAGTCCGAGAACAATGTTCTTTGTGGATTTTTCCGTGTTTTATAGCGTTCTCTGTGTAAACAGAGAATGATTGTTTTTGAAGGATTTCAAGTGCCGATGGGTCCATTCCATTATGGAACAGGTGGCCACCTACCCTAAAGGAATTATTCTATGATTATTAAATGCTAGAAGAGGGATTTGAGCGGACCAAAGTCGGAAGTTGCAGAGCCCAAAAGGGAAAATGAACAGGCATCGCTGATTTGGCTTAAAAATCCATAGAACAATAGAACAAGAAGACCGTTGGTTGCTGTTGTTGATTGTTGGGGGTTTTGTTGCTGAAAGTGAAGCCAAGGTGAAGGAGGCAACGCAGAAGCCAAAGAGGAAACACAAAAGCAAAGAGCAACCAAAGGAGTCACTTGGAGTTCAAGTGAAAAGCCCAGAGAGAGCTGTAACCTGATAGAATGCAAAAAGAAGCCAGAGTGAAGAGCCAAGAGCTGAAAGCTAAAGCCAAAGAGCCAAAGTTAGAGCCAAGAGCCAGAACCAAGAGCTGAAGAGCCAGAGCCAGAGCCAAGAGCCAGAACCAAGAGCCAAGAGCCAGAGCCAAGAGCTAGAGCTTCAAGAGCCAAGGGATAAAATGGTGTCTGAACCCACTTTTTATGTGTAGAATAGTAGGAGTTGAGCCAAAGAGCTTGTAAAAAGACTTATACCATAATCCTAGAGAGCCTAATTGAGTTGACTAGAGCTCATGAATATGTAGCCCAAGAAGTGTGGGTGAACTCCTAATTAAATTTCCGTTTTTGTGTGTGTTTTATTGCTACATTATCTCTGTTGTTTTATTTACTGTTATATGTATTTATACATTAGTGTCAGCACACTAATTTATAACACAACAACAGAAATTAAAGCAAATAATCAGTTGAAAACAAATACAAGCATACACCCATACTTTCAAGCATTTCTTAATTCCGTATTGCTTAATCAATAAGACTTGGTGAAAATTTAAAGCTTTGGAAGTGGGAGAGGTTCTTGTAAGTTAGACAAGAAGCCTTAAGTGCCCCATTTTCAGATCCAGAAGTTCTCTTAAGTATTTTTTCTACCTTTTCGGGCTCGAGAGACACAAATGTATGAAAGGGACCATGTGGAGTTTTCTTTTACGTGTCTTTTTCAAACTCTCTAAACATGAAAAAGATACACTGAGTTACACCTTTGTCGGATTCTTTAAACTATTAAACAACATCAGATTCATCACCATGATGAACATGAGCTTATCCTTCGTAGGGCTTGTTAAACTTACTACGACAGATTCATCCAAAGGATGAACTTATAGTGCAAGCATATGCTATCCCCTTCAAGCTTGCGATTAAAAAATAATTGGGGTACCTGCTAGAAATGATGGGGGAAATTTGGAAATCTATCAGTTGTGTCGGCAACTCACTCTTGAACATGACACTCTTTGTTCCGTGTCGGGTTGGGACATACTCCTTTGTATCATTGACCTTCCTGGGTTTGGGCCGTTCATTTTTGCCTTCCATTTGATCTCTGCCATGTCATCATGATCATCGATCCTATGGATCCAAAAGCTGCCAAACTTCTAGTTGTGTTGCTGATATGTTCAATAGTTGTCCTTCTGCAGTTACACTTACCTCTGATTCTTTGTATCATCCAAAATCATTTTTCATTCTTTCATCTCGTGTCGTTGATATGGGAAACATTATGGTCCTCTTTCAACACCATCGTTTCCCATCGAATATATGTTATTTCCATATGTACTAAAGAAATTGAATTACTTCATTGGATTTCGAGCTCATCTTGTTGAATGTATGTCATATTTTCTTTAATCATCATTGTGTCTATGTGGCTGTTTTGCTAGATAACTAAATTTTTTTTCTTGGTCTCATGTGTCTCTTCTAAGTTAGTACTATTACTTCCTTCCGGAGACCCACTTCTGTCTCCCTTCTGTTGAAGGTCTCCTTTTACACATTGAAATTGGTGTTCCGCAATGTCAACTCACTTCCCGATTTCACAAGATATGTGTACAATCTCTTATGTTTTTCATTGTAGCCAAAGAAAACCTTAAGTTATGGTGGCCAGGATGATACTTTGGATGGGGCTCCTACTCCAAAAGGTGTGAAATATAATTAGGACTTCACATTGGGGAGACCCCCTGTATGTTGGTAGTATCCAACACCATCAATAAGATGATAGGTGCAAAATAACAAAATGAGAAATAAATCTTCTTGAAATTGTTATAGGATATTTTGATCCAAATGTATCGATCAATGGGGTCTATATTATGAAGTCGAGTGTGAGGATAAATATTATATTTTATATAACATGTTATTCCTCCAATTCCTCTGCGTGAGGATTCCTTATTCCAGGTCGACCATAGAATGAACCCTTCTATGTTAGGGACCTTAGACTCATCATGTTGCCAAGTTTCAACTAGGAAAATAATATCAATTTCACTTGGTATCCAACTATAGTACCTTTACGCCATAGAAAGCCACAACAATTCCAAAAGAGGATCCAAAGAGTTCCAAATTCTTATTTATCATTATTATTTTGGTCTTTATCTCTAATAATAGGTTTTCGGTTTCTAATGATTTCTCATTTTCCTTCCTTTCTTGCTTCCTTTACCTTTTGAACCTCTTTCCTTAGTTCAACTTGGTCTTCTAGAAACAAACCCTCATTTATAGATATTCTTATCCTTTTAGGCTTGGAGATTCGTTAAGTATGCTAAATTTATTGCCACTACAACTTACCCTAATATGGATTAGTCTATATTTATGCTCAAGTATCTTTTCCAACCTTCCACTACAAGGAAAAGATATTCTAGTAGAGGTTTTTATGGAAGCCGCTATAAAAATAGCCCAAACGTATGTTTGTAGCAGAAGTCACTAGTGGAGGTGGGCGAGCGAATGTTTTGGCGGATATTTTTTGAAGGGTCTGTCTAAATTATACAAACGTGTTAGTTCTTTACTATCCATACAAGCACCAGTGCTGCAAATAACATGGTGCACCATTGAATTTTTTATATATAAAAACAAACATGATGCACTAAATAAGATAAAGCATCGATGCTTGAATAGTTGATAGCACCGGTGCCCTTCACATAGTAAAATGTGCATACTAGTAAGGAGAACTGCTATAGTTTTAAATTTTAGAGAAATGTGGTGCTATTTTCCAATGAAGCTCTAGTGCGGTAAGCTTAACAAAATACCCCGGGGCATCTTCTAAAGAGCACCATTAGGTGATTTTCAAATTCTAAAAAAATAGTGGCGCTATAATAAAAACACAACACAAGTGCGATATCTGTAGAGAAATGCCATGAGGTGTCTCAAGAAAAACATTGCAGTATTTTTTAATTTTAAAAAAAATGTGGTGTTTTTGGATATATCTCGCACTGGTGTGTTTGGAGAAATGCAATGGAGGAGTGTTAAATAAAAAAAACATCCGAACTGTAATTTTCATTTTTACAATCTACAATGTAGGAGAGATTTGAAGCACCGATGCCACTCTTTCTGCATGCAAGCACCTTGACATTAGGACTTCTCTTGCTCACCATCCTTCCGTACCATGCTTACTGTTTGAGTTTTCAATTTTTTCAAACCATCCTAAGATTTGTTTTTCTCCATTACGTGTCCACAATGCCTCCCAACGACAAAATGTCTAGGTAATGTCTTTGTTTTTTTATAATTTAATTTTTTAGTGGATTAGAATTGTAAATTAGGCTAAATTTTCAATTGTTTATCAATTTTTTTTGTCACCGCGCGGTGTGTTCGATAGGTTTGGCTCACACCGCTAGATATGCACCTTGTAAATTTACAGAGTGCACTACAATTCAATGCGTTAACATAATGCACAATAATTGTTGTGGTGCATTTTGTAAAATAAAACACATCGAGAATGATGTGATAAATTGTAGGTCAATGCATCATGCCTGATTTGTTTATAATCACTAAACACACCTAAAACTTAATATTAAAAAATATAGCCATCGCTTAGTGCGTTTGATAACCTGAATATTCGGTACCAGTGCTAAAAGGTTATCCGTGTGCATTGGTGCACAAGTTTTCCACACCGTTATCAAAAGTTAAAATTGTGAACCAAGAGCGGTGTGTCATACTTATATGTGCACTGATATCAGTGCGGTTATATTTGAAAGTGCATTGGCGGCGGTGGATGATTGTGTTTTGAGTGCACCGATGTTTTTTTTTTAATTTAAAGTTATGTTTCCATATTTATAAATACATGTTTAAATTAATAGAAAAAAATGTATTTTATGTATGACACTAATGTATTTTATATGTCAATCCTGTAGCAGAGATGTTAGCAGAGGGAGCACCAACAGAAGCAAGACTAGTAGGCAAATCCATACAATATGGTATGAACATGAAAGGCCAAAGAGAGGGAGAAGGATTTATATCCTTGCCCTATTATTGCAGTGGCCTGAGCGCACTTGAGGAATGTAGGCCTCCTCAAGTACTATGAGGAGGTTACGTCCCTGAAGGCACAATTTGTATTTTTGACACATCTGATCCGCCGATGGACAGTCCAGGAGAAGGATTTTCGTGTCGATCCTAGGGCATGGTATAGACCCACTTAAGAGGAAATATACTTTATCATTGGCCTATCTAGAAGAGGGAAGGATTTTACCCAGTTCCCTGATGTCCCCCATGGGGTTGCAACTGAGAGTCAGTTTGCGTACACTGATATATATGTCAGGCCTCATGTGATCCATCCATCATATGTTCAGGTCCATGGTGGATAACTACACATTTCTTCTTTTGATGCAGAGGAGTTTAGGTGCCTCTTGCTATTAGTCACCACCATTAAACACTTTAGTAGTGATGGGAAGCACACTGGTTTCCCTTTTTTTATATTACGTTGATTCTTTGATTTAGGTGCCATGTTGCATTAGATGGTTTGCCATTTTTTTGAGGCAGTTTTGCATGGCTTTAGATAAATGTTGTGCATTGTGACATGAGAGGAAGACCTTCCCTTTCGCTTCTGAGCTTTTTTGTTTATTTTTTGAGAGGTTTCGAGAGACGAGGCCTACATTTTTCCATCACACTCCTAGGCTGATCACTGAGGTCTAGATGTGCATGTGGGGGAAAATGATGCCCAAGAGGGGCTTTCCAGAGTTTCTGGCTAGGATTTCTCGTGAGGCACTTGCACTACTAGCCAATGAGGATGACCATGCATTTATTGTGTTGGCATTTCCATATGTGGTGATTGAATTGAGAGGTCATCCCAACATATTCTTCACACAGTTAAGCCTCTAGATTATAGAGGTAACATTAATGTTTTATTTAAACTAATCAACTAATTTCATTTTCTTGTTTTGATGAATTAGAATAAAATTTGTTCTAGCACGCTATTTAACTTGTTTTATTAAATTGTTTAATGAAATTGTCTAATTATTTATCTATACTATATATTTCGTAGATATCGACACATTCAATGGGGACATACTTGATCCCCCATCCGATGTTGGAGGAGATAAGGAGATGGGCGAGGCCCAAGAGGGTGAGGAACATCCTTAGGGGGGAGTGGGCGTCTGAGTTGTAGGGATAATATGCGAGTTCAGATGGACTATTACAACAAATTGGACAAATTTTTGTTTAATGTGGGAGTTTTCCCTACGATGGCTCAAGATATTACCACAAAATAATAATTTAAATTAACAAATTGAAAATAGTAATAACAAAAGAAATTAATGTCGGCCATAATTAACATACTTCAATTTACACATTAATCTTATATAACTTTATATAGAGATATAAAGTAACTAAAGGTAAAAAAAAAGGCTTTTATTATGAGGAAGAAATGTGATAAGTAAAAAATGTAATTTAATTTTCACTACAAGGAAGAAATGTCACTTTTTTGCATGACAAGAAATAGTATTATTGATATTACATTATGTGTAATTCATTCTATGTTCCATTTACATGTGATATTTATAACAAAAAATTATTACACCATAATAAAATATCCAATGTCCTATTAAAAAACATAATTGATAAATACTTTATAGAAAAAGTAAAGAATTTAAATTGAAATTTTCTTATTCTTCCACTTTGTGAAAAAATTGAGGATTATTATCTTAATAGTTTGTTTCTAATTAAATGTGGGGGATATTGTAAATTTTCAGATTTACTATGGATTGATATGCAACATTTACAAAAATATTAATAATAAAATAATTAAATGTATATATACAAGAAATAATGACAGGCAATTTTAACATTTTAATGTGAGAACATGAATTTAAAATAAATATTTCATGTAACACAAAATATATATATATATAATATATAATATAATATATTATTAATATATATATAATAATATAATATAGATATCCCTAATCATATCGTGTATTTACATATAGTTTCAACCATACTAAACTTTGTAATTGATAAAAATATCTTTGCATTTTTTTAAGTAAATCGTTTTTCATGCAATGTCATATATAGAAGTTTCATATAAGTTCATCAATACATATTCTATAATAAATATTATTTCATAAAAATAAACATCACGATGATAACCATCTAACAATCATAAACATCATCTAAGATACACATTCGAATTCACTATGATCATCTAATTATATAACCATCTAGCACATATAAATGTCATTAGCTAGCACAAAAATCTAATAATCTAATAGGGCATCATCATCATGATCACATCTAACAAAACACAAACATTCTAATCTAACATCATCACCATACACATACTCAAATTCATCATCATGATCACATCTAACAAAACACAAACATTCTAATCTAACATCATCACCATACACATATTCAAATTCATCATCATGATCACATCTAACAAAACACAAACATTCTAATCTAACATCACCATGCACATACTCAAATTGATATAAATCGCATGTCAAATAATTTCTATCACATACACATCTATCTGCAATAGCATTAAATGAACCTATGTAGCATGACCTAACAATATACACATCAACAAAAACATATAAATTAAGTACATAAACATGAAAAAAAATGCACCATATATATACACACTCACACACACACACATAAACAAGTCAAATAAGTGTAATCAAATATCTTATAAAATAGATGTAGTGCCAGGCTGGTATGAAGTAGAAGATGATGGATGGTCAGCTATTGCATGATCAACATCTATTGAACTCAACTGAGGTGGAGAAAGAGGTGGATGGTCTTCATGACTAGAAGACAATGGATGGTCAATTACATCTACACCTTGAACACGACCCGGGGAACTCTGAGGTGGAGGAGGACGTGGTTGGTCTGCTCTGTCAAGAGAAACATGAGGCATATCCTCTGGCTCTGGCATCTCATCATTAGGTGGCTTACGAGGAGGTGTACTACTAGAAGGATCACTGACACCCTGACAGCCATGATCTAACAGGGTGGTACTACCAGAAGCATCATGATCACCACCCTCATGATCATGATCATGATCATCACCTTAATCATGATCATCACCTTGATCATCATCATCACCACCCTCATCTAATGTATGTATCGTTGCATGATGATGGTTTGCATCCCTCATCGTTGTCAGTACCCTACTAGATATGATGGTATGCCACATAAGAGACATCATCTTGCATGGAAAATCCATCACTCAAACTTCTATATATGACATTGCATGAAAAACGATTTACTTTAAAAAAAATGCAAAGATATTTTTATAAATTACAAAGTTTAGTATGGTTGAAACTATGATTGTAAAATTACACTGATATGGATTTAAGCATGTATAATATATATATGTTGTTGACATTGAAATATTTTATTTATAATTCATGTTCTCCACATTAAAATGTTAAAATATGCCCCTTCATCATTATTTCCTTGTATGTATACATTTAATTATTTTTATTATTAATATTTTGTAAAATGTTACATATCAAATCCATATTAAATATTGAAAAAATTTACAAATATCCCTCACACATTGAATTAGAAAGAAACTATTAATGAAATAATAATTCTCTCAATCTTTCTCACTAAAGTGAAAATATAAGAAAATTTTCAATTTAAATTACTTTACTTTTTTCTATATAAAGTATCTATAAAATTATGTTATTTAATATGGACATTGAAATATTTTACTTATGGTTGTTAGTAAAATATTTTTGTTATAAATTTCACATGTAAATGGAACATAGAATGAAATACACATAATGTAATATCAATAATATTATTTCTTGTCATGTGAAAAAGTGACATTTCTTCCTTGTAGTGAAAATTAAATTATATTTTTTTACTTATCAACATTTCTTCCTCATAATAAAAGCCCTTTTTTTTTTTTTTTTACCTTCAGTTACTTTATATCTCTATATAAATTTATATAAGATTAATGTGTAAATTGAAGTATTGTAATTATGGAAAACATTAATTTCTTTTGTTATTACTAATTTTAAATTTGTTAATTTAAATTATTATTTTACTATTTTTAAATATAACATTAGGTGACAACATCTCTCCCATGATGAACTGTAGAGCGCCTCTTGGTGCAATTGATTTAGATTTAATATAACTTAAAAATTCTATTTTTATAAATTTAATTTATTGCTAAAATTATGAGATTTTCAAGCAATTTAGATTTAATATTTATTGTAACTCTTACCAATTTAAAATAGAAATTAAAAATGAGGATAAAGAAATGTAACATGATAAGGCTTCATGTGAAGTTACTTGTAGTTGGAGATTTCCTGTACCGGAAGTTTTCCCTTAAAGAGGCAAATGGATTTTTTCTTGCAATAAAGATATAACAATTTGATGATATTTCGGTTCTTTATTTTCCACTGTATTGGTTTAAATTTAACTCTTTTAATGATAACTATGAGTTAAATAATACAAAAATGATGATAAATTAGATTTAAACTTTTGACAAATAATATATTTGATTATTTCTTAATGAACAACTCTGAAATTATTATTTTTGCCATGTACTTATCACGAGATAGTCACTAAAATTTATGTTTTTCACATTTCTCCTAGCTAATAATACATGATGTTCACAATGATAAAGATATGTCTACTTTAAATAAATTAGCTATAAATACATAAAAAATTATATATTTATTTCACATAATCTAAATAGGAGACAAAAAAGCATCACCAAGTCTATTTGAAAGTCAAACAGATGTGTCTTAATCACCATCACAAATTCGGTGGGGTTGATATGTTCCTGTTTGAGAAGGGTTGTGACTTTGAATTCTTATTATCATACATAATTACACAATAGGAAATTCTTAGTTTTAAGTATTGTAAAAATGTTTCCACTGCAAAAAAACATGTAAATTTTTTTGTGAATCTTACCAATTATATTATAAAATGTCAAAAAGTTGAATACAAAAATAATATAATTAGTGAAATAATGATAAAAAAACACACAACAATATTATAAATGTTGAAATAACACAAATGCATATCACTTTCCATTCTCATTACCTTGATTATCTTCCTCGCTTGGTATGATAACACTGTTGTTCTAAAAAATATGTTTTGATCTAGGGTTGTATCTTAATATGAATCACCAATACCTATCCAACACATATGGGTAAAAAAACGCCTAGTTGCAGTGTTTTTGGAAAACATAAGGTGCCCTAGCTTCATGGCACATCTTTCTAGAGTTGATAGATATCAGTCCACTATCGCGATCTTCCTTTAAATTATTTTGATCAAAAGTGTCCCACCACTTGCACCTAAAAACAACACATTGGAACGAAGATAAGTCCACTTGAATGATCTCTTTATCTTTCCAACATAACCTAATGTCCCCTACATTAGGTTTTGATCATGGTGGCTAGCATGTCTAGATTGATCGAACTCAACTTCCACTCCACAGTCTTGTGTCATGCATCCATCATCGACGTCCTCCATGTGAAAAATGATGTCCATATGACCACATATATGGGAACAAATGCACCTATAAAAAAGGTGAAAATATCATAGTGTCATGTGTCTAATAAATCGAACATAATTAAAAATAAAAATTATATATAGATGTTACAATTCAAAGGTACAGTATGAAGTTTAAACTATACAGAAAGAGAATATAATTATCGAGTTGTTGCACCCAATCCCTATTCTTAGTGCATCCTCTTCATCATGCAAGTAATGACCATATGAACTATATTTCTCTGTGACTTCATAAAAAACCCAACTATCAGGGAATGTCATTGACATATTTTCTTTTAAATGATTAGGATAAGGCACACTTTTACCATTCAATTGTTTGAATGATTTTTTATCACTATCCCATTTTCTCCTCTTCTCTTCATAAAATGCGATCCACCATTGGGTCGCTACCATATTGTAAAGAATGAATTTGTTGATGACTTCAATTTCTGAATTCCTTTTCATCCCAATGGGAAATTTCTCAACATAGGTGTCAAAGAATTCTGTATCATCGAACATAGGCTCCCCATTTGAATTGAACATTTCTGCAAAATCCTTCTCCTTATCTCTCTCATTTTCTCTAAGCCATTCAACTGGTGTCATTATTGTAGGCCTTTGGGTTCTCTCTGGTTTACCATTGAAAGTGGATGTTTCTCTTCTGTAAGGGTGTTCTTTTGGGAGGAATACCTTGGAGGAGTCATACACTGGCTTTCATAAGTGGTCAGACCACCTAGCCTTTAGAGAAGGTCCACAACATTTACATCCATGATACCCTTTTGTTACAAGACCTATGAAATTATTGTATATAGGACGACACGTTAGTGTCCATGAAGATCTGAACAATTACAACTAATTAAATTAATATGCGAAACAATACTGTTCCTAAACAAATCAATAAGAATGCAATTTATGAGAGTAAACTCCCAAGCCTAGATAATCATGTACGATGTAGGAAGATGTGCCATACAATGTAAAACTCCTTTTTATTGCAATAAGTCTTGATACATTGTACACATGTATCCCTTCCCATAATTCCTTCAATTCATCTACCAATGGTTGTAAGTAGACATCCATATAATCCACTTTCTTCTAACAAGGACTATGAGAGCCAACATAAGATATTCATTCTTCATGGACAACCATGGCGGGATATTGTTATTAATCTCTATTACAACCCAAAATAATAGTTGGTGTTTTGGAGGGAATATGGGTTGACACCATCCATGGCTATGATGAGTCGTAGAATTCATACTTAATCCT
Organism: Pinus taeda; assembly: GCA_000404065.3. Taxonomy (NCBI): domain Eukaryota; kingdom Viridiplantae; phylum Streptophyta; class Pinopsida; order Pinales; family Pinaceae; genus Pinus; species Pinus taeda. Next base: position 120,498 of record APFE030250061.1, read on the forward strand.
TGAATTTTTTAGGTCATGTATCCTCTATATGATTCATGACTATTGAATCTTTTAGGATTCACATAACTCGTAACTCACTTCTGTGTGAGGTATGCCACCTATGCACATAGCTAAATCTTTGCAACAAAAGAGTTTTTGGATCCTTGGGATTACAGGCATGTGCCTCAATATCTTATGAGGAGGGCCATGTGATTTATCCATTTTTTGTGAATTAGGCTATGTGTCATGCCCACATTTCATACATATCTCTTTGTCTGCATATTCTTCTTTAAATATAACACAATCATTTAGACATGCATGATATGATATGTACTCAACACCCGACATTTTCAACAATTTCTTTTTCTCTTTGAAGCTACCCAACAAGAGATTATCACTCGAAAGAACCTTACTTTTGAATATCCTGTAGGGCGTGGGGAATATAATTATACAATGTCAATATTTAACATTTATAAAATCTACCATTTTTAAATTTGATTGTGTGACAAAATATAATGAACTTGATCGATGATGCAAGTCAATTACCTCAATATTTCTGAAAAACATGCATTTGACATGCCAAACTTTACTTTGAAATTGTGTGATGACATCGTTGTCCCTAGTTGAGTAGACTTTGACTTGCCACCAAGTTCAAAGAGAGGTGTGGTGGAAGCACATTTCAGAATTTCAAATAAGGTATCAGTGATATGAGCATCATCCCCTAGCTCATCATTCTAGAATGCATCTAACAACAATTCCTCCATTGTAGTTGTACTCAATAATCAATCATCCTCAACAACCTCCATTTGATTGCCTCCATTGCCAACTTGTGATGAAGAACTAGTATTGTTGTAGTCATTCCTAATTGGTGAATGTGGACGTAGTGAGAATTTAATAAGTGGTTGATTCAACCATTCTTTGTATGCTTTCTCTCCGATTCTTTCTCTTAATGCAACCTTCTCTCGAGTTTACATTGTAGTGGGGTGCTCCAGAAGATGGTAGGTGGGTTGCTCATCATCACTATAATCTATATTTCACAAAATATTGAATGCCATTAATACAATATCAATGATTTTAGTAAGCACATCAATGTAATTGGTTTGTTGAAATTACATTATACCAAACAATTATTACCATCGTTGATCCGAGATTACAAATGGAAGACGTCATGCTCCAATTGGCAGGGTGAAGAAGTTGTCCATTTTCATCTACTAACTCCTTGCAATATGCTGCTCTTGATAAGAACTTCTGACATTTTTGAAAATATGGAGTAATATTTTCTGTATTTGAACTCGATTCTGAATCAGGTTCCTACAAATTTGGATACATTTTTATTCAAATTGATATGTATTAAAACAAATAACTAAATTCAATTAGATAATCAAAATATAAATACAATTTGAACTTACTGGAGATGGAAAGGGAGAACTCCGTAAAGGACTTTGATCAACAATATGGAATGAGATGGAATTTGAAGAATTGGCCATTTGATATTATTGAGATTTTGTCCTTTTATTTGAGAAAAATTAAAAGTAAAAATTTGTATGCATATCCAAAATTAATCTTGACAACCATATAAGCACAATTTGAATTTCAATATAGTTTTCAACCCATCTTTCAAGAATAAGATGACTTTAAGAAAAAAATGTATACTATGAACTACTGTAATTCATGTGGATGCATTCTAAATGATAATTTGAGATTAATATGCCAATTTATGTGAAATTAAAATTTTAGATAGCTTTTACACCACACTGGTGGGCTTATCAGAACAAAACACATCGATGCGTTTAAAAAATTAACAACACCATGGCGTTTAAATAATCTAATGTCCCATAATAATAATAAAAATAAAATAATAATAAAATATAATAATATAATTAAAAATAAAAAAATAATAAACAAAAAAATGTATTAATGATAAATAAAAAGTAAAAAAAAATAAAGCAAAAATAACATAGTAAATAAAATAGTATAAAGAAAATAAAATAATAAATAAAATAATAATAATAGAGAATAATAATAATAAATAAATAAATAAATAACTAAATAATAAATATAATACTAGATATATAAAAAAGTAAACTATAAAAATGTAAATAAACAAAGTTAAATAAAAATGAATAAAAAAATAGAGTTAAAATTAAAGAAAATAAATTAAGTAAAACTTAAAATAAAGAAATAAAATTGCATGTTAAAACATGGATTAAAAAAATTATGTGTAGTTGAACCTACGGTTGGGTGGAGAGTCATCACGAAAATCTTTGTTGTGGTTTACAGAATTCAAAGACCATTGAACTCCAAAATCACAAGTAAAGAATATCGTAGTCGTCTCTACTCATGTTTTTTGAAAATTCTACATTTAAATAGTTAAATAATTGGATGTTGCCATATTAATCATATAAATTGATATAATTATTTGCATATTTTAAGTGGATGTTGTTACATATGATATCAAAATTCTTATGAACCATGAACATTTTAACCTAAATTGGTGTTAAATTTTTAAATATAAATATTGTGTTTTTTCCCTTTTTAATAATTATTATATATGTATTTACATTAAAGCAATATGCTTACTATCCATTGTTGTTACCTGGCCAATTTTGGTTGGCTATGGATATGCATCCAAGTACACGATGTATTCATGTTTGGCTATGGATATGCATCCAAGTACAGGCTGTGTAACCACCAACGATAAGTCGGTTAAGTCCAACTCACCAATACATATAGATGACAATGATATTTGGCATAATAATTTCACGGCTTAAGATTTTTGTGAAATTGTGAGAGATTTTATTTGGAAATCATAATCTTTAGTAAGGTAATATGAAAAATAAATAAATTAAACGTCCAAAAACATTTCGACTGTAAATGTAAATTCCAAAATTCCAAAACATATTTGAAACAACAAAAGGTTATTGCCAAAAAAAAATTATATTGCCAAAGAATAATTAGACTGCTCTGATTGTTGGCCCCACAACTCGGAATTCAAATACCAGATTAACAATAAGTTTTAAATTGATTCCTGGTTGGACTTCTTACCATCCCTCTCTAAGATATCATTAGGTCTAACAAAATATAAAAAAAAAGAAATACAAACCAACCCCATCAAATCTTGGGATCAAATTCTTACTTTATCATTTGGATATCTTTTTATCTAATCACAAAATACCGGCTTGATTTCATTACATAAACATGGCGTATTCATGCATGCCAACAACATATATGATAAGCTTGGTTTGGCCATTTACAATAATGTATGGAATAAACATGGGAAACATTAACCTACTTTTAATTTCCAAAGTCCGTAATCCTGATTTAATTTGGTATTATATTATTATGATTATTTTGAGGAAGAATTTAAATATATATTAAATATATATATTAATATATATATATATAATATATAATAGAAAGAATAAACTCTTTTTCGAAAAAGCAAATGTGTCTCAATGTTTCGAAATGAAAAACCCAAATAATTTATTCGATATGAAATTTAAAAGCATTTTAGAGATGAAGGCAAAAAATATTTAGACATTAGCTAGATTACTCTCTGGCTTTCGAGAATCATGCAAATTTACTGATTAAATATTAAAAGTTGATTATTTATATGTAATATAGTTAGTTTGGATTTTAATTTATTTATTATTTATGGAGATAATTAAAAAAATTTAAAAAGTTACATTATTATATATGTAATATTAGGTTAGTTTGATTTTTTATTATTTTATTATTTATGGGATAATTAACCAATTTTAAAGTTTAATTTCAGCTTATTTATAGCTTTAATTAATTATTTTATTACTAAATAAATATTTTAAGAAGGGAAGAATATGTGATACTTATAGTTTAGATAAAGTTTATTTTAGAAAAAAAAAATTTTAATTAAATTAGTTGGTTTATTGAGTAAATTTATTTTGAAAAAAATAAAATTTTAAATTAGAGTTAGTTGTTTTATTGATGTTCCTAGTGGTAATTGATATCAATCAAGTTAATATTTTCTTTATTTTAATTAATTTTGACATGTTTAATAGAGGATTTTCAATTGACTATGACTTGGAATAATTAACAAATTATTTATGATGATGCATTTTAAGAAGTGAAAAAGAATAAATTAGTATCAATCATGATTTTGTGTTACAAATTCAACAAATTATATAAGATGAGACCAATATACTTTTGGATGAGAATAGGTGTATTAAAAACACTATCTAGTTGAAGTTTTTTTAATGATGTATCCTCTTTAGAGAGGAAGGAAGTGTAGTAATACATTAACTCAAAACCAACAATGGAATTTTTCTTTTATTTTTACTTATGGTATTTTATTGTAACTAATATGCACTAATGCTATGTCAAAAAGGGGGTGTGAATAAGTTGTGTTCGTAAAGATAATTAGTCTAATTGAAGTGATCACATCCTTTGATATGATTTTCATAGCATGTTAACAATCATAATCTAGCAAGAAGGAAATGTGTTATAATATAACATTGAGATGTGAGAAGAACTAAATGAAATAGGGCTCTAAATTATTGCAATAACTTAGGAAACACTAATATTTAGAATTGGAAAAGTAATTCACAGCTATTATCAACATACTTAATTAAGGGTTTGAGGATAATCAGAAATGTGATTCTTCTTTATTATAAATGAGAGTGGATTGAAAATCTTGGAAGAAAAACATAACCAAGCTGGTGGCATTGGAGAATTCAACTTATTTGTAAATTTTCCATTTTTACTAAATTAAGAGAATGTTAGCAATGATATTTGGAAGTTGTTGTTGACACTTAATCATAGGGATTGGGTGAACAACTGTAATTAGTATAAATAAATAATAGAGAAAATGGAAAGTCATGAGGAGATGAATTGAACAATCACTCGCTCTTGTATATAATAATGGACATCTTGAATGAATAATACAATTACATTTTGAGGAGTTACCTCCTGGTCTGACATGGTATCAGAGCCAACCCCATTTTTGGCTTCCCTCTCTACTCTGTAACTCCCTTCTTCCTATGTTTTGCCTATTTTGCAGAACTGACCTCTCGCAACAGTTCTGCAGGTTTCCCCCTCTCTCGCAACTACTGCTCCTCTATAACATCTGTTGTAGATGTTTGACTAGTTATGCGACATATTTTTCTCTGTTCATACATTATTTATAAATCACAGTCAATTAGTGTTGAACGTTAATACTAAGTTTTAGCACTAAACCTTTCCCTAAGTGCCTTTATTAAAAGTATGAATCAAGCATGTGGGTGGTACTAATAATTGGGAAGCGTACCTTGCACGCCCTAAAGGCTGTAAACGATATTCCTAAAATTCACGAGATTTACCTTAGTGGGCGACACGTAGCACATGAAAACTACTTTTCTCGCGTTCTCTCAACTTGATATCGGTCGTGCAAGATTTCACGCGAGATTGCGCAACAACCGTTCAATTAGACGAGTCACATCAATAGTGGAGATCGTCCGTGTTAGTTGGTGAGCGAATAACGCGTTTTCCGTTGGATCTGGAGAAGTGAGATCAACAACGCGGATTGAAGTGCTTGATAAAAGGATAAGTCAATGAGGGACTGACAGTGATTGGTCAGATAAGTGGGATCCTCAAGGGGAAATCCACGTACAAAACTGGATTTAAGAAGATCCACGGTGATCGCATGGGATCTTACAAGAAAGTTACCTCCGCTAGCGGACCCGATAAAATCATTAAAAAGAGTTTAAGGTTCAGAGTGATCAGACCATTCGTTTAATGGGTAACCAGATGCATATCGCGTCAGAAGATGCATGTGAGTTAATTTAAATTTCAAATGCGATAAAGTTTTATACAACAGGATTAAAACCTTGTTGAGTTGCGACCATCATGATTGTTCATTGGTTGATTGATCAAACGATAATCGCATCACAACATGCATATAGGTCCACAAATTGTGTAAAGATGCAGCTTTGCTGATGAGATTACAAAGTGAACTAGTAGTCGAATTACAGACTACCACCTCATTTTCGTACAAGTAGAAGAGATAATTTTTTTACACAGTACATATTTTTAAAATGCACTCATTGATATCTGTTGTGGGAGTGGTTGTCAATGGGAAGGAGAACTATCCTGAGTGGTCTCGGAAAATCCAACGCACTCTCATTTTTAATGAGTTGTGGAAAGGAGTGTGTGTTGGAAACAGAGACAAAGAGCCATAACAACCTACCTCAGACAAGGAATTTGCCATTTGGGAAAATAAGAACATCAGGGCTTATGCATTGATTGCAGCATCAATAAATGAAGAGGTGAGTCGCCATATTTTTCCATTTTCAAATGCTTTCGAAGCCTTACCAAAACTAAAGGAACTCTATGAATCACACTCTGCACTTGAGGCTTTTCAACTCATGATTAAATTATTCACCCTTGAATTACAAAATAATGATCCTCTTACTCTTGCATCAGAAGTAAAATCTAGTATACATGATATCAAAGTCACTAATGTTGAACTGGACATTCCTCTTGTAGCTTTTCTCAAGGCACCTTACCTCACTTACTCAAAATATCTTGAGTCATTGCAAGCAAATGGAAACCTCAAAGATATTACCTTAGACTCTGTTGTGAAAAAATTTTCTGAAAGAGAGAAAGATTTTGTGGAGAAGACAACTCCTCAGTCTTTTGAAGAGGTTATGTGCCTTGCATATAGAGAGAATAATCTTGCTCAAAATTCTTCGAAAGGAAGATGTGGTCAAAGAGGAAGAGGAAGACATTTTAGAGGCAGGGGGGCAAACACTCGTAAGGAGAAAATTCAGATTTTCACAGCATACGCTGCAAAAGAGATGGATCACATGGTGCATCCACATGTAAATTTCCTTGGGACAGAATTGAGCATGAAAGAATCCAACCCAAAGGTAAAACTAATGACAAAGAGAAAGGTATAACACCTAAATTCTCTCACTATGTTTTTGCACACTGTAATATTGGAGTAAATGAAGACTTATTTAATGCTTCACTTGCTTCTTGGAAAAATGATTGGTTGCCTGATTAAGGAGAAACTTGCCACATGAATTTTAGAAGAGATTTGTTTGAAGAATTTACCGAAAATTTTAATGGAGCAATATACTTTGCAGACAAATGAAAACTCAAGCCATTAGGTATTGGTACAATCAGGCTTAAATTGCATGGTCTTCCAGATTTTGTTCTGCATCATGTTTTATATCTCCCACAGCTGAGGAGAAACTCGCTATCCTTGGTCCACATCCGCCAGCAAGGACACTCCATTCATATGTTTGATGGCAAGATTGAGGTGAGAAAATCATCAGACCACTCACTTGTCATGATGGGGATAGAAGAAGAAAGGCTTCTCAAGCTGCAGGGTACCTCTGCTCGTGCACAAAATATCTCGTACAATTCTCATTATGAAGAAGGTACATTTCCATCAAGTTTATTATGGCATGCTAGATTTGGACACTTGAACTATGACAATCTCCACTTGTTGAAGAAAAATGGTGTTACTAGTTTGCCTACAGTTCTTAGGAAACTTAAGCAATGTGATGCTTGCATTCTAGGAAAGCATAACAAATAGTCTTTTCATGATTCACATTCTAGAGCACACAAAAAATCGAACTCATTCATTTAGATTTATGTGGTCCAATGCTCGTTCCTTCTGCAAATGGAAATAAAAATATGATGACATTTATTGATGACTACACTAGAATGTGTTGGAGTTATTTATTGAAGAACAAATCTGATGCTTTTCAAACATTCAAGAAATTTCATACATGGATTGAAAATGACGCAAAATCTCATATTGGTTTTATTAGCACCGATAATGGAAAATAATACACTTCAAATGAATTTGAAAACTATCTTCACCAACATGGGATCAAACATCAAACAACTGTGCCTTATAATCCCCAACAGAACGGAGTAGCTGAAAGAATGAATAGGAAAATCTTAAATATGGTGCAATCCATGATGTTTTTCAAAAATGTAAAAATGATGTTTTGGGCTGATGAAGTTATATGCACTATATATGTAAAGAATAGATGTCCATCTAATGCTACTAGAAACAAGACTCCTTATGAAATGTGGTATGGGCACATTCCTCCGGTAAAGCATCTCAGGGTCTTTGGTTCCACATGTTATGCCTTGATACCAAAGGTACATAGAAAAAACTTGGTACAAGAAGTCGTAAGTGTATCTTCTTAGGGTATTCAAAGACCTCTAAAGCATGCTGTCTCTATGATGAAGTCAATAAAAATTTGTTGTATCTAGAGATGTAATATTTCTTGAATCATCCAAAACTGACAATGTTGTTGAGCGACAACTTGATCGCCTAGATAGATTCACAAATGAAAAATCATTTCAAGAATTTGATGATCAGATTCCACATCTTGAAGGGGGGATTCCTATACTAGATCAACCTGTGGAATATTCTTCTGAAGCACTCTCTCCCCCACATGAAACTCCAACAATGGATGATACTTTGAGTGATGTGATTGAAAGAATTGGGAGACTCAATCTTGATTTAGTCCCAACTCAATCAATGGAGCAGCCTGGACCATATCAGAAAGGTCCCCCAAAGTGGTTGACAAAGACACTTGAAAGTGTTCATCGTGATGAGGTTGGAAAGACAAGAACTAGAAATTCAACTCGACAAAATGGAGGTGATGTAGATGACTTTGATTTACCTGTTGATATGGATGTTTCTTATGATTGTGAATTGAATTTGTCTACAGATTTTGAACCAATTTCCTTCAAAGAAGCTGCTTCTCATGATGAATGGAAAGAAGCAATGCAAAAGGAGTATGATGCCTTGATAAAGAATGGCACTTGGAAGCTGGTTGATCCTCCATTAGGAACCAAACCAATTGGCTGCAAGTGGGTCTACAAGAACAAGTATAAAGCTGATGGCTCACTTGAAAATCACAAAACCAGGGTTGTGGAAAAAGGTTCTGCACAGAAGGAAGGGGTTGATTATGAGGAGACTTTTTCCCCCACAACAAAATGGGCTACCATCCAGACACTCTTTTCCCTAGTAGCTCAGAGCGGTTAGAAAGTGCATCAAATGGATGTAAAAACTGCTTTCTTGAATGGAGATCTAAAAGAGAATATTTTTATGTCTCAGCCCGAAGAATTTTTTGTAAAAGGACATGAAAATAAAGTATGAAAACTTGTGAAAACCTTGTATGGCCTCAAACAAGCACCGCGAGCCTTATATGAAAAGCTAACTAAGCATCTTCTGAAAATCAATTTCAAACATTATGATCTTGATGATGCAACTTTCTTTGTCAAGGAGATTGGAAAAACAATTGTATATCTTGTGGTATATGTAGATGAGCTTTTGATGATAGGGAACAATGAGAGCTACATTGCATCCATAAAGAAGGAATCGAGGAAAAGTTTTGAAATAACTGATTTGGGCTATGTTCATTACTATCTTGGTATTAAAGTAACTCAACATCCAAAGTCCATATTCCTTTCTCAGAAGAAGTACATTGGAGATCTGTTGAACAGGTTTGGCATGATTGAATGCAATCCTCTAACTACTCCAATGGAACAAAACTTAAAGCTCACATCCATTGAAGGAAAAGAATTTGAGGATGCAGCAAAGTATAAACATCTTGTAGGAAGTCTCAACTACCTAACTACTACTTTTGTTTGCTGTTGGAATCCTCTCCAGGTTTATGCAAAAGCCTTGTGAGGGACATTGGTCTGCTGCAAAAAGAGCTCTAAAGTACTTGAAGGGAACTCAAGACTTTGGAATCAAGTATACACAGGTGGGCGACTTCAGCTTGATTGGATACTCTGATTTAGACTTTGATGGAGAAAAAGAAACTGGGGTATCTACTTTGGGTTAGGCCATGAGTTTTGGATCTAGAGTTGTCTCTTGGAGATGATGCAAAAAATCAGTTCTAGTAGATTCGACAATAGAGGCAGAATATGTGGCAGCAGCTGAGGCAACAAAAGAAATTGTGTGGCTGAAGAAAATTCTGGAAGATTTGTAGGTAAAAAAAGTACAATCGACTCCACTCATGATTGACAATACCTTGGCAATAAATTTGGCCAAGAACCCAAAGTTCCTTGATCAAACGAAGCACATCAATACAAAATATCACCTCATTCGACATCATGTTGAGGCCAAAACAATCCATCTTCGCCATTGTTCCACTAATGAGTAGATTGCAGACGTCTTCACGAAAGTGCTTGGAAGAGAAACTTGAAAGATTCAAAATGATGCTTGGACTCACCAACATCCCTTCAAATTAAGGGGGGAATGTTGACACCTAATCATAGGGATTTGGTGAACAACTGTAATTAGTGTAAATAAATAATAGAGAAAATGGAGAGTCATCGGGAGATGAACTGAATAGTCATAGGGAGGAAGGGAAAAGAGGGAATTTAGAAACTTTTGATGAAGGTAACAAATTTCTCCCTCAACATTGTGACCAACATAGAATGAGGAGCTGAATAGAAATGAGTAATGGATAAACACTTAAAATTGGGTGGGCTGAAGAAATACCAACATTTATGTGCATAGAAATTATCTTTATTTCAATTTTCATTGTTGGAATAAATTATCTATGTGTATCTAAATTATTACTATCAAATCAATCATGCATGCCAACTTTTTCCTGTCATCATACTTTCTTGAACATGGGTAATGAGATTCTTGAAATTACAAAGCATGATTCACAGAACAAAAATAAACAACTTGGATTAATATCTACCATGGTGGGGGCAGAGAGCCTTAAATGCATGTGATAAGAAAGTCCAAATATTATTCCCATATTTTTCAAGGGAGATTCCAACCATCTCTCCTTTCTACAAACACAATTATCAATAACAAATAAAAATCATAGGGGTTTTCTCCCTGCATTATGGAAATGACTGGTATGAATAGAATGTGCATAAGTTTACAATTGTGAATCCATGGTTAAAGGCCATCTTGGAAATGATCTGTTCTCTCTCTCTCTACAATTGAACTGAAATTTGCCTTGTATGTAAGACATATCCATGCTCTTGAAATCACTAAATCTATGCCTTTTTATGGATCATAATTGGCGGGTCACCATTTCAATGTCCATTTAACATTTCTTTAATCATGGATTGCATTATTAATCATAATAATTATTTCTTTGCTTCTACTTGTTTCTCTTAAGGGATTTAACAATCGATTTTTATTTTCTATAGCGAGCTTTTCATTGTGAAACTACCTTAAAATTGTAAATTTATGATGTTATATGACTTGATTGCTAATAGTTCTTTAATTTTCCTAATTAAATTCTTCAACTCTAGTTCAATTCATTCGAACTCCAATTCTAGCAATGCATCCTTGAATATTTTTCCCCTGTGCCACGATATTCTTAACATCTTTAATAATTACTCATATTTTGACACATCAAGTCAAAACTCTAGATTTCATGGTTTAATATCGAAGAGGGAGTGCACATTTTCATCAAAATAAACTTATTAAATTTTTTGACGATTTGAAGGTTTGGGAAGTGGGAAATAATCACTTAGGAATACAACTTCTAGATTTTCATTTTATTTATGCCTGAGAGGTTTTGAATTAAAGCAATTTTCTTCCTTCATTAAGACATCATTAAAAAGAAAAGAAAAGAAAATAGCAATAAAATTAATTATTATTTTTAAGTTTTTTAATGGTTGATTATCTTTAAATTTTAAAACGGTTAATTGATTTAATTGATTTGAAAAATGCGATTTTAAAAGGATAAATTAAGAAATTTGAAAATGTTTTGAATTTAATTTAATTTATTTATAATTAGTAATTATATTTATGTTTTATTATTATATTTTTATCTTATAAAAGGTAATAACTTTTTATGGAGGATTAGATTAAATTTAGATTAAAAGATGAATTTGTGTTTACTAACTTGTGTTGGATGAACACTAGTGGTTTTAATGAGTAGTGACCCTAAATGGATGTTAAAGAATCTTATCAGTGATATTCATTTTTATACAAGCAAATGGAATCGATTTGAATCGTGTTATAGTATATTATTTCTCTATATTTGATATGCATGATTCTCATATTTATGATGCCTTGATATGAGGTTGTATGATATGTGGTTCCATTTATTGTGTGATGGCATACTATAAGTTGATATAACTTATAATGGTATTTTAGGATTCGAAATGTGTGGTTATTGCATGCATAATTTATGATATGAATGAGCATGCAATTTTTAGTATTCTATATATTGTGGTGATGATGATGTTATGTTCTCATGATGGTATGCAATATTTGACATGTGGATTATCTTATATGATGTTATGATCATAGCTAATGCATTGGATGCATGTTGAGATGAGATAATTGAGAGGAACTCCACAAATGGACCGAGAGGGCCAAGTTATTTGATGATCTCGTGGGAGCCCATACCTAAGAGGGAGAATAAGTAACACAATATGGGCTGGGGACATACTTAGTCAACACTACATATGCTAGTGGTTACTTTGTCTTGTATACTCTTGATGGATAGCTCTTGAGGGGCTATGAGACCATCTTGAGGAGGCCAAGTGCCTAATATTAGATTGGGATGCTGAAGTCTTGTGGGGGTGTAAGGAATTCAATGCTTGGGGTTGTGTGCCTTAGTGAGTGTGGAGGAGTGGGCTAGTCTTGACAGATGCTTGAAGTTATTGAGTACCGGGACTGAATGCATGCCTTAGGGAAGATGAGGTCTAAGCCTTGGGACCACCCATAGGCTAGGTTATAGACTGATGAGGATTATGCATGGTTCAAAAGTGAGAAAAATGACAAATATTCCTTGGGATTTCCCGGGTGTTGTGGAAACTTTCAATACGTATTGGTTATAGTAGTTTAGTAGAGGGTGCAGGGTAAACATGAAGTAATAAATAACTAAATAAATAAAATGTTAAATGATTCAACTTAACTTCGGGAGTAAGTTCCTTAAAAAGGGGGAGTATGTAATTTCCTTAATAATAATAAAAAATAACAACAATAAAAAATAATAATTAATATAAAATATAAAGTAATAAATAATAAACAATAAATAAAAGGTAATAATGATAAATAAATAGTAAAATAAAATAAAGAAAAAGATAGTAATAGTAAAAAATAATAAGTAATGAAGAAAATATAATAATAGTAAATAAATAATAAATAATGAAGAGAGTAATAATAATAATAATAATAAATAAAAATAGTAAATAATAAACTAGAGTTATAGATAAATATATATAAAAGTAAACATAAAAATAGTAAAATAAGTAAAGTAAACAAAAAGTAAAATGAATAAAATAAGAAATAGTTAAATTAAAAGAAATATTAAATTAAGTAAAATTTAAAATAAAGAAATACAAGTTGCATGTTGACACATGAAATGTGTGCATGCGGACCGCTTTCCATTTTTTGGTCTATTTAATGGGCAATGAGGATGATGAGATTCATCCATTCTCTTGGGAGAAAAGTGTTGCGAGACAAATCCTTGGTAGTAGTACGTTGATTGAGGGCTTGGGGATGGCCAATTGTTGAAAGATTATATGTAGTTGAGCTTGCTATTTGGTGGAGAATAGTACCTAAAATCTTCGTTGCAGTTAGCATAATTCAAAGAACATTCAACTCCAAAAGCACAAGTAAGGAATATCATCTATATCGGTAAGTCGTCTCTACTCGTGTTTTTGAAAATTCTATTTTAAATAGTTGAATATTTGGGTGTTGATTATTAATCATAAAAATTGATATAATTATTTGTATATTTTAAATCATGGTTGTTACAAATAATACTAGCACTAGTTTTCGACATTCTGAAAAAAATATGTTATCCTATCAGTGCTCTTCTATAAAAACACACCGATGCATTAAAAAAAAACACCACTACACATCTATTTCCCAATTTTAAAAAATAAAAATGAATTCAACCAACTCAATGTTCTTATGACAATTAGGGCAGCAATGCTTTTAAATAGAAATCATACCATTGTGTTAAAGTAATTAATCACACCATTTCAAGATTTAAAATAAAATAAAATTGTATCACGTTGACGGATTGAAAATATTTGCCGCCCAGGCTATGTCGGTGTTCTTTTTTTTTTATAAATTCATTAGTGTGCTTGACTATCAAACACATCGATGTGCGAAGAAAGTTAAAAAAAGTGTGATTTTTTTTTCTTTTTTTTTTTAAATTCAAAAACAAGTGGCAATTGATTTTTCAAAATCTAATTTCATAGACCGTTTTAATAGTAAAAAGTTATTCACCATTTGATTATTTAACCCAAAATTTCAAGTGAGTGATTTGCAAGAAAGAAATACCAGGAGAACTGTCCAACAACAAAATACTTTGGAGCAGTAGAACTATTCAAAAGATCAAAAGCTGAAAGGTAGGGCGATTCAGTCAAAAACCTGCATAGAAAAAACTTTAAATTTTATTGTTTATTTCACGAATAAAAAAATTTACAATTTATGTTAGGGTTTAATTAAAAGAGAGATCATTTGTAAGAGAAGCATACAAAGAGCACTCTAGAGCTTCAAAATATTTTGGATCCATTGAAGATCTAAAGTTGAAAGATATGGTGATTCACTCAAAACCCTAGATACCAAAAATATTAAATTTTACTATTAAAATATTTTACAATTTTTATTAGATTTATTCACAATTCAGAAAAAAAAAAAATTAAAAACCCTCTATCTAAAAACATTACTATAGATTTTACTAATAATTTTTTTTACAATCTTCTTTCCTATTTAAATTTAATTAAAATTCAAACAAAAAATAATGAAATTCAATACTTAAGCCCTTCCTTCTTCTTGCAAAATTTCACCTTAGGGTTTAATCCCTCTACCACTTCACAATTAGGATTTTTCAATTTAGGGATTTTAGATTTAATGGGTTTATGTACTTACTATATATAAAGTGTTTGACATGTAAAGTAATGGAATCAATAATTGAATTAGATACAAAACCTATCGACTGTCTCTGTTTTTTTTTTTAAATGACTATATGTTCTGCGATGCACCCTCTATAATATAATGCATTAGTGCTCCATTTGTAATACAACACACCAATATATTAGAACACCCTCTCTTTTGTCTGGTCTATTAAGCATTGCTCTTGGTGTAATATAACACACTGACGCACTTCTTCCAAATAGAACCGTTAAATCATAATGGTGCATTTATTATTATAAATCACACCATAATAATTTAAAATTATTTTTAAAAATTATTCTTCCATGACGGTGCTAAACAATTAAATGCCTGGTGCATTTAATGTTCTAAATGTGAAGGTGCGTTTAACATTTATTTAGATAAACACACCGATTACCAATGTTTTTTTGGATGAAAATATTATTTTATTTATTTGTAAAATATATTTAATGACTTCTATATTGAATGCTCCAAGTTGCATATTGATAAAAACAATCTCAGAAGGTCTTAAGTAACAAAAATAGTCATCGACACAATGATAATACATGAAAAAAAGCAGAGAAGGCAAGTTCTTTGTAAATTCTTTACAAAATTAATATGTTTGAGCTATATGTAAGTTTAACTAATATGTATTGGTTGGTGTGTGTCATGCAGAGCCTCAAAATGAACAAGGTCGATAAGATTATTTCTAATCTAAGTACAGAAGAGCATAAAATATTGATAGAAAAATTGCAAAATTATGAATTAGGTGAATGAAAAAATACTATCAATATAAGTATTTTTTTTTATATTTTCGTTAATAATATACTTAATAATATTAGATAATATGTTTCAAACAATCTATTAATCCATATATGTTTAATTTTCTATAGGGAGCAATAATGAAGGAAAATGTCAATGTCCTTCTAAGAAAAGAAAAATTATAGAACATGTAAATGATGATGAATTGTTCCTTAGCTCATCTCAAGAGGTGTTGGAGGTTAATGATGGGAAATTTTTTCATAGAACTATGAGGGATCTAGTGGAATGATGTATAGACATACTTTCCACTTACAATACAAAAATCAATCCAATGATTCTAAGAAAAAAAATATATGAACTACAGGAAGCGTTTCCAGAGCAATGGTTAATGAGACATGCAAGACTTGCAATAGAAAAAACATACAACAAAAAAAAATCATTCAAATGATTCTCTAGAGTTATATGTATATATTATTACAAATCATTAATTTATTAATATTGATTTTGTTATATTTAGTTTTCATATATCATTATAAAAATATTTTATTACTTTCTTTAGAAAGATTAAGAAAATCCCAAATGATCAACGCCCTAATATGTGAAACATGTTAATAGGAATGTACAAAAAAGTTATAAGGAAATGGTAAAAAAAATGGAGATAATTGCATCATAGGAGGGGAGCCATCTCAACAACAATGGGCTTCAAATGTATGTAGTCATGATTGATTTTATACATATAAAAAAATAATTTAGCATTAAATATTATTTTTCAAGTATTTTCTTGCAGAAAAGAAAACAAGATGGAACTCATTCAGCACATAAAACATGATGACAAGGAAGAAAAGAGTTGATTACAAAGTTTGTGAGTAATTTTTAATATTATTTATAACAACTCAAGGTTTCATTTTTGTATATTTTAAGTTGTTTTATAGCAACGATGCTTGAATGTCTTCAAATAGCTGCTAACATTCAAAGAAGAGTCATCAAAAGAATTGATTGACATTGGCCTAAATAAGGATTGTGAGTATGTGTTGGAATATCAGAAATTAATTTTGGACTTAGTAAGTATATATGTTGTTTTACTTCTACGAGTTTATAATTAATAGAACAAAATAATTATTTATATTAAATCTATGATTTATAATGTGGTTTAAAATATGAAAGAAACAAAATATGGAACTGAGCTAGAAGAAGACTTGTTGCAACAAGGCATGAGACTTGGTTTTGAAACCACGTGCACAATTTATGAGTCACTTCTTGCTATGGTACATTGTTATTCAATTTACATTGATGTATATTATTTATTTCAATTTTCATTATTCTCACCAGTGTAGATACACTCATTACACTTTATTTTTATGTTTGTAGATGGAACTGCAAGATCAAGGAGACAAAAATAATTAATGCATTAAATAAAACATTCCTCCAAATAGCCCAAATCATAGAATTAGCTCAAGCAGTGACAACAGTTATAACGAAGTATGATGATCGATTTCGATGTCAATGCAACCTGTTGTATTTTTTGAAATAATTTCCTGTGAAAATCAGACATTTTGTTTAATGTAATGGACATAGTGTCCCAATTGAAAAACAAGGAGTTACCATTAAAAATCCCATTTTGTATGAAATAGAGCCTCTTATTGATATATAATAAAACACATTTTTATTTATTCTATTGTGTTATCCAATGTTATTGTGAAATGTTACACCACTGATTAAATATATGAATGATTAAATATTATACTGAAGAAATGAAAAATATGATAATATAAATATTAATAAAAAATACATACAAATGCACAAATAAAATTATAATTTATATGAATATTGTTATAAGAGATATGTTGATTTTTCGATGATTAACGGATTTAAAAATTACAATACTTGCACTGTCACAGGTCAATGTTTCCAAAAAAGAGAAAATCTCATTCAAAAAAATTGTGCATCTATAACATAAAAATGCATTGGTATGTTATGTTATATAAAAGCACCATGAAGACATATTTTTTCATGCCTAGTTCCTTTTAAGAAAACAAGATCACTGGTTTGTTTATCACTTCAAGCACTCGTCCTATTTGAGATTAATTCCCTGGTGCATTGTAATTCTTAACGCACCAGTGATTTCATATAACTAACTCCTCAGTCCTACAAAATATTATTTCTAGGCTGGTGCTTTATGAATACTAACAACACCATTATTTTTGTATAACTAACACACCATGGCCTTTGTTCTAATGGATATTTTCTCTCTTAGAACCAGTGTGGTATATATTACACACCGATATTCTTTTCATTCAACACCTTAGTGCTTTTAGTTATGTATAGTGCTACCTATTCCATTAAGTGCACCAAAAGAAAAAACATCCACTAGAATCTTCGGCCACCCAAAATTTTCAGTTGTGATGAAGTTCTGTTAAAAACTCCACTATAACCTCCGCTATCTGAAACTAATTTTTTAGCGTATGTTTTTTCAACAATTTTTTCCAATTTTATAATAGCAAAATACTTCGTTATAACCTCCGTTAGAAGGTATTTTTCTTGTAGTGTTCCTATATGAGATAAGTGGTTTCAATTTGTGACTTAGCTTTTACCTATTCTTTTACTATTTCTAATGTGTCCTCATATTTCTACACTTTTATACTAGTAATTATAAGATTTAAGGTGAATTCAATTAGCTTGTTGAGTTCCTCTTTGACGGGTTTTCCATCTAATTTATTCTTTGTGCTACTTAGGGCCAAATTATTATTTAATTTTTCTTTTAACTCTTTAATCACATCTCTCAAGGTGCAATTTTCTTCAACCATTGATTCTTTCGCAACTCAGTATCAAACCTAAAATTTTATTTTCTAATGATTTGTAGTTGTTGTCAAGCATTGTAGATGATTCTAGTTTATGTTCCACAAGCATTGTAGATAATTCTAGTTTGTGTTATGTTTCTCTTACTTCTCTTCGTTTTTATAAAGAGTCAATATCATAGAAAATTTTAGGGGAAAATATTCACCCATAGGAGAAACTTAAGGGGTTTTCTATTTTGGATGGTTGAGTTTTTTAAATTACACCATTTTTCTATTGTTCGCCCATAAATGATGGATATAGTTAGAGGTATATATTTTTTAGCTGCCAATATTACAGAAATAATTAGAGATAAAACATATTTCGCCTCTCCAAACTTTCATTCCAAGCCCCTATTTTCCTTGATAAAATCATTTGCAGATGAGATTTTCTTCCAATCACCCTTCCTTGATTTCTAGGAATGGCTTGTAACTCATTCCAAGCCCTGATTCACCTTGAAATAATCGTATGCACACAACATAATGTAGGTGTGATTTTCATTTTCTTCCAATCGGCCCTTGATTTCTAGGAATGACATTAGTTAGGGGCTATTTCTCCCTCGACTATGGTTGAATTTGTCCTTGATTTTAGGGGTTTTCTTGCATTTACAGTCTCATTCCCTTGTATAAATGTGTACGATATCTACACTTAGAATGAATCCATCCAAATCACCGACACATGGTTAAGGAAGGAGCACCTCGCATGTGGACATTTGGGTAGTGGAAAAAGTGTGGAAACTCCGTGATCGATTGAGTCTTCAAAATGATTGTTGGGAATTGGGCTGCAATCTCGGTCTAGTCCATCGATTGGTGGCCTGGAGGACTTGAAAATTTTAAATGCTTTAGTCTCGGTCTAGTCCTTTATGTTCAGATCAAAGAAAAGGTGCAACATTTTTTTCCTTTTAAAAATAAGATGGATTGTTTTGGTTCAATTGTTTTGTTCACCAGAATATAGTTAAGGGGGAGCACCTCGCATGAGTTCTATGCATTGTTTTGGTTCAATTGTTTTGTGTTGTGTAATGTGTGCCTTTAATCATGTTGGTGTAAGAATAGCTATTAGCAATGTGATCCTATTAAGATTTAGAGGTGACGTCACTGTCATTGATGATGTGGACATGAGTTAATGGGCCCGATCAACATTTAACTCTATGTCAGCTTGCAGAGCAAATCGACAGATGAATTGATTCAATGCTTAGTATTAGTGTGGGTCCTACAAAGTGCACAACTACAAATCCTCAGGAGTATCCTGGATGGGATCTCCCAGAGCCACACAGTGAATGTTGGTGAATCTGGGTTTTGGAAGAGGTCTTAAAGATTGGACTAGTTGGAAACCCGCGATGGCTGTGGACCATTGATATGGCCAACCTTGATCTCCAACAATTGGACAGTGGACCCATGAACTGTTCGACGCGTGCTTTGTTGAATACATAAGAAATATAATAAAAGTTTAGATTTTTGAAATTTCAACATCTATCCTTTATATTTTTTTAAATTTCAATCTCATTGTTTGAGTTATTTGATTATGTAGAAATCCATGAGTTTGTATTTCTTATTATTCCTCCATATTCATTCATATCCAACATCCCTGCAGTTACTTCTTGCATTTATCTCATAGTATTGATCTCCTTAATATCTGTAGTATTAATCTCTTGACATGGTTTATCACTACTAACATCAATCTCCTTACATTATGCAGCATCAAACTCTTCCGCCTTCTTTGTCAATAATTGTTTCCTCATGTTTCCCTCCCCTATTTGCTCATTTCCTTCTACCTGAGTGGAAATATGGCTTTTATTTCCATTTTCAAATTATTTGTCTTGTTCACATAAACATTTGGACTTCCTTTATTCAAGTGTCTCAATGTGGGTATCTCTCAATCTCTTTGATGTGGATCTTCCCCGAATTACAATTTTTTATTTATGCTGAGCATATTCAATTTCTTCGCCTTGTGCTAGTAAATGGTAGGACTCCCTAGAGGAAGCAAGATGAAATATATGTTCTTTCAATGTTTTACCAAGGGATTATGTTGTTTCAATTTTATACAAATGAATTATTATATTTTATTTCTTAATAGTTTCCCATTACCATTGTTAAACAAGTGTTTTTGCGAAATTGTATTTTGCCTGAAAAATCAATTTCTGATATATGTTCTTTCAATGTTTACTCAACAGTTCTATTACAAAGTATAATTATATTTTATATGAACAAATGAATATATATGAAGCATATCTCATTGAAGAAATTTCGGTACAAATGGGTACACATAATGTGAAAGGAAAATGTAAATATTTTGCTCTAAAATCTTTGAAACGGTAGAAATCTATTGTACCCTGTCTTTAAGTGAGTTCAATACAAAAAATAAAATGGGTCATAGAATGTATATTGGCTCTTTAATTGATGTTTATTTTTATGAGTTATGATGAAATCCTTTTCGATTCATATTTACTTTTTAACTATGCCATATAATATACTTTGAATACTACCCACATATCTACTAATTCTCAACTCTTGGAAACTATTGATGGATGTTTTGAGATCGATTTGAAATTTTACTTGTGGAATATTCAATGAGATGTCAAAAGCTAATCATGGGAAGAAACCATTAAGGCAAATGGATGTGTTATTATACTTCCAAAAGTCTCCATCCAAGAATACACATTCTCTTCATGCTTCAATCTCCTTTGAACAATCTGTTACTAAGAGAGATGCTAACTCTTATGAAAATGCATCTGATCTCCATATGATTGATGAAAAAATAGGTTCCTCAAATGATCCGGTTGAGATAAATGTAGTTTCAACATAAATTGGTGATGAACATTTTGAATATTTTTCCTTGGAAAGTGACACACTCCATTCATAGAAAAGGAAAAAAGGTTAGTGGACCAAACGGAGACAATTCCAAGAATTTCGGGCATCAAGTTTTCCATTTATTGAAGCAATACCTCCTACAAATGAGGATGAGGTTTCCCGATAAGTTAGATGTAATGCATGTAGTTGGAAAACTGGAAAGGTAGTGAAATTATAGATGAAGCTAGATACAATACATAAACATGCAAGAATGGTGTACGAAAGAAAATTGTAAATGGTTAAGAGAAATCTATTCTCAAATGGAAATATTTTGAGGAATGTTAACATATCCAACATGTAGAAGAATGCAATAAATATTTAGTAAGTAAAAGGAAACTTGAGGCAAGTGGAGGAACCATAATATCTCTATTTGGAAAGATGATGGAAAGAAGTTTGTTATCCAAGATGATACAATTAAGCACTATATTTCACATCTTAACTATAGGTCGCCCTATGATAGGTTATCCAGATCACATGAAATATCTATATTTTCTTCAAGTGTCAAAATTTCCATATTCTCATTGGTTTGTAACCAGTGGTTGGGAATATGCAAGATATCTATCTCAAGTAGAAAAGGATGATTTGAAAGAGAAGATTGAAAATGTTAGGTTTTTGGCATTATATTTGGATGAGGTTACGATTAGAGATAATATTTTTAATGGATATGCATGAGAATTTATATGGTTAATGACCATATTGGGAATTCCTATCTACTTGATTAAATAGATGAGAGAGACTTCTAAAACTGAAAATATTTATGAACTTGCTCTTACTAGTTTGAAGGAAACTGATATAGATCATTTAATGATTGCAAAAAAGTTTGTATGTGTTGGAGTAGATAGAGCATCAGTAAAGAAAGGACAAAGGAGTGTCCTTTGCATTAGACTACAACTATCAACTGCACCATATATGCTTAATATTCATTGTATGGATCATAGGATGAATCTTGCATTTAAAATAGTAAGCATATTTCCATCAGTCTCAAAAGTTGAAGATATTGTAGATGAAACTCATGCATACTTTTCTCGTAGTCCCAAACAATTTTTAGAGTTTCAACATTTTGTAACTGGTGTTATGGATGGAAAAAAAAACTATTGAAATATATTGATACAAGATGGATCTTATTGAATATACAAGCTTAAAGAATATTTAGTGAGTTCAAATTTTTGGTATGGCTGATGTATGAAAATCGCTATAATGTAGAAAAAGCTCAATATCTTCTTTTTCAACTAACTGCTATAGAGACATTATTGAAATTGGTTGGAATTCTTCATATGCTACATGAAATGATTTTTCTCATGAAAATGTCTAAGAATCGCACAATGTATATTATAGAATACACAAATGTGAGAAAGTCAACATGCCTTATATTGGATAATTTGTATATGATCCCATAGTATTTTATGGTCCAAAGTTTACAAGTTGGACTAAGATCATCAATATAGAAAATACTATTTTTTTTTTGTTTGATGAAAAGGGGATACTATGTATCGAAGTGCGTGGGTAAATGGTTCCCTGGCATTATATTAGTAATATGGGGTGAATAATAATATATGCATATTTGTTTTAGTCATAATAGCATCCAAAATTGCATCAAGCAAGCTACTGAAAATTTATAAACAATTGTTGTTGTGGTTGGAAACAAATAATTTGAGACAAGCGGTGTGGTTTATAGTGAACTTTTCAATAGGTGTTAATAAATTGGTTTATGATTAACTTTGAATATTCCAAATGAAGAGTGGACCAATTAGTGTTTCATAATGAGTGCTCTAGTTTTTAAACACATTTGTTATAAGTGATTTAAATCAAATGATATTTATCTTCTTTAGTCATGAAATTAAAATTTAAGTTTGATAAGTGATTTTCATCAAAGTGCTTTTCTTGATAATCATTTTTCTTAACAACTAAATACCTAGCATTTATTTCTCTAAAAGTAATATGAAATAATGTGTTTATGATGAAGGTGGTGATTATTATATCCCAAGGCCAAATTTGGTCTATGGAACCTCATGAAAATTGATAAGGAACTACTTAATTTGTTGTAACATTTAGTTTCTATAATAAAAAAAATTGGAGAGAAACTTACCTAGCTCATTAGTTACAATAAGTTAGTAAGTTATGGAGATCAATACTTGTTAGGTCCCTATACTACTAGTGTAACCCCTTATTGTTATTAGTGGAACCACCTTATTGTATTATTAGGCCCATATAGTCCCCATGTTGTTATTATTATTCCCCATAGAAGCCCACTATTTTTATTATTGTGCCCCTACAATATTATTGTTGTGTAGGCTCTGATTGTATTGGGACCCCTTAGACTCCTATATCTAGAAAGGAGGTCTTGTCATTTGTATCATACCCAACTATTGTAACATACCCAACCATACTATTTCCAAGACCATGAATATAAATAATTTGATTAGATTTTGGCCATTCCTTAAGCCATTGTAAATTATTAGGTTCTAAAAGGTATAACACCTAATCAATTTTGTACTAAAGATTTTTTCAACTAAACCTTTAAATCTTCTTTTGCATAGGCATGCTAAATATTGAGTGATACATCTAAAGCTAGAGGTTTAGGGTTGGAGATGATCATTAGGATTACAGATTGGCTACTTCTTATTCTAGATTTATAGTCCCACAACAAAATAATATTACCTTGTTTTTTTAGATTAGAAAATAGCATGTTCTAAGCAATTGCAGGGAGAGATTTCATCTATATTGTTTCTTATGAAATGTAGAATGTATAGGTGAAAAATAACATTCTTCTAAAAATGTTTTTTTAGCACTAAAAACTAAAATATCTAGCCACAGATATTGATTGACAGAGTCTTACTTACGAAACTTGACATAAGGAGTATTGTTATGCCTAATGTAACACATTATTCCTCTAAGGTCTCTACTAAATGATCTCTTATTCTATATTAACCACAAAACAAACCTATCCTCGTTAGGGAGACACACGTCATCATGTTCCCAAATTTCAATAAGAAAATATGAAATTCATTAGAAATTCAACTCCACCTAGGATCAATATTCCATAAAAATCCTTGATAATTCAAAGAGAGGATCCCAATTTTGTTTATTTCTTAATCATTATTAGGTTTTGGGTCATTATCCCTAATGAATTATTTTATATTTCTAATTATTTCCCATTTCCCTTATTTTCTACTCTTTTACCTTATGGACCACATTATTTGGTGCATTGGTGTTGCGGGTGAGAACACCTTAGGGCCTTGGGTTGAAAACCCCAACAGAGCGGAGACATACACCAACAAAAAATGTGTAGACAAACAATTTAAATGCTTTAACTACTGAACTGGGAAGAAGTGTCCTTACCCATAGGTCCTACGTTTGGGTAGACCCCGCAGGGTTCAAACTATTTGCTTCTTCCGATGCCTTTGAAACTTGTAAATTATCCAAGAAAAGCATATACAACAGTAGTAACATAATTCATGTCCATGATATATATGTTAGATCATATAAGAAAATGAAAAATTACGCATGAATATAAGATTTATAAACAAATCACAACATGGATCAATGCATAAACATGATAAATAGCATGAATATAACAACATTTATTTATTAATGTAAGCTAAATAAAAGGTGGAAAACTACAACCCGAGTCTTCCTCCAACTCTAAGTGGAACCATCCTCCGGATCTGTCTTGTCTCAGCCTCAGCAGTCTTCCTCCATCAATATACACAAGGATATCATTAGAGGGATGAAGAATATCTCAAAAGAGGAAACAAGAGTTTCCTAAATCTTGGGGAGTGTAGGAGGCATAGGGATTTCTTCATACTCGATCATGGATCAATCAACTATAATATCAATATCTCATCTCTTCTTCTCCTTTAGGACTTCCCATGGAGTTTTATTTATACTTCTCCAAATTAGTTTTTTCAGTTGGGAAATAGTTGGGCCACGGGCTGTAGTAGGTGAGTAACAGGTAAAACCCATAAACTCCGCCTGAATTTAAGGACATTTATTATTTTTAAGTGTTTTAGAACATATATGTGGGTTGGGTATATACTGACCCATGAGTACACGCTCTTAACACAGGGTAAAGTAGTGTATGGGAAATAAAATACTGTTTTTTAGAATTTGGACCAAGTCTAGAAAGGAAGGGTTGCCCTAAGTCATAACCAGAGCATCAGATCTACCAAGAGTGGTAAATGGTGCTATAACAATTGGAATGAGATCCTCATTTATACATATTCATGAACTTTTATGACTAAGCATTTTATATATGTGCAAGATTTATTTTCATTAGAGTTTACTTAGTTCAAATAAGTCCGTTTTTAAAATGTTCAATAAGTCTTTCCAATACTTTTGCTTCTATGAGGTGGGTTGTCTCTATAAGTAGTCCCTTTTGTAGTTCATCCTTAACTAACCTTAAAGCATCTTCTTCTCCATCTTCCTTGTAAAAAATAATGATATTTGAGGCTCTTTTAGTTTATTTATGTTGTAATTCTATTATTTTGATCATTTTGTATTCGGTGGATTTGATATCCAATTTACCTCTAAGATTGTTTAAACTCAAATTATTGTTTAGCTTATCTTTTATCTTTTATCTCTTTGATTTTGTTTGTCAATTTTAAATTTCCAAATCTTCAGTCTCCTCTTCTTGGATCCATTTTTGTTTATTGTGTTTATTTTCAATTTGTTGTTGTTTTTTCTCCATTAGTTGCATTTTACTTTCCAATATTGTTATTCTATTTTTTTCTAATCCTAAATTTAAAGGTAAGAAGTTAGTATTAATCATTTTTCTAATGTCTAACTAGAATTTAGGTTTTCTCTCTTCCCCAAATTTATTTAGAGAATCCACGTGTTCACATAGAGAATCTAAAATCATTTTAATAGGCCTCCCTAATTTATCAAAGTTAGAAAATTTAACTTTAGCGTTAAAAATAGATGAAGTATCACTTTTTATCGCAATCAAAATTAATATAAAATAATATGTGAAAAGAAACTCTGCACAAACTAGAAATAAGATTAAATGTTTTGAATATGATTATGATCCTCAATATACTATAGAAATGTCTCAAGAAATCTTTAGTAACCTCTAAATAGACCCATAAAGGCCTCCAAATTTATTAATTATATTACACGGAAAAACCAAATTTGTAATATTCATTTTTTAAAACAAAATTGTGTTATATATCAAATTGTCTCAAATCATATAATATAAATATATCAAACATTTAACAACCAACACATTAAATATGCTTTCAATCACAAAGAACACCATTTAACAATATTGCTAAGTTAATCTTTCAACTAAAGAAACCCAAAAAGACATTATAATGTTAAATTAACAAATAATATAATACATTATAGTCTTTAAGCTAAATTCATTCATTTGTTGAGGCATGCATAATCCTTAAGAATAAGAGAAACAATAGCAATAAATTGTAACTAATTCAACAACACAAGAATTTATGTTGAATATCCCAGCATTGGGAGAAAAATCCGTTATGAAAATAATGGTTCCACCTCACATTTTTGACCCTTTATTTGATCATGAATTAGGGCTTTCTATTTTTATGTCACTCCATGACATATATGATTGCTTCCTTGGTATTATTTTGGATTGTACATGAATTATTTTGTTAGGTCCTTATAATACTAATGTATTCCTTCATTGTTATTTCCATTGTAGCCCCTTATTGTTATTGTTGTGTCCATGTTGTCCCAATATTGTTATTATTGTACCCCATAGGAGACCACTATTGTTATTATTGTGCCCTTACATTATTATGATTATGTCGGCTCCAATTATATCGTGACCCCTTATTCTCATATATATAGAAATGAGGTTTTGTCATGTGTATCATCGAAGATTTGTTCATTTGTGTAATGTAAAGGATGTTTCCCCCTTGAAGAGGCTAGTTTTTAAGTTGTTGATCTATCTTTTCTTCTATTTTGTGAGCTGGTTGCATAACATTTGGTATCAGAGCTTTGGATTCTAGGGTTTTGTTGCTTCAAATAGGTCATCGTGGAATTTTCTCTATAACTATTTTTCTACGAATTTTCAGAAGCTGAAATTAAACCCCATTTGATAACAAATCGAGATGAACCTTGTGTCCTAAATTTTGGAGATATGACCTATGGAAGTTATGGTTTTTGCAGGCTCCCGAATTCCATCTCAAACAAGTGACCTTGGGAAACTTGTCCTAACTTTCTCTCTGAGAATCAAATTCAAATTTCGTAAATATTGACAGAAAGAGGATGGAGTGTAGTTTCTTGGGTATCATTTTTTAGGGCCAAAGGTTGAAATGGTGACACATGGAACATCATAAAAGTTAGCTCTAATGAACTAGTCTATAATCAGGGCATCATGGGATATTGAACATAACTCTTTCTTGGAGAATCCAATCTCGATAATACTTGTGGGGTTGGAATCAGGACTTAGAGGGTTACCACGAGAAGAAATGTTAGACCTTGGAGATCTGTAACTACAAAGATACTACATATTTAATATTGAGCTCCTACAAAGTGAAACAATGTGTGTACTTTTTAAAAATTTTCATAAGTTTTGTTTGGAGATATAGTTTGGAATGATTC
This sequence comes from Pinus taeda, assembly GCA_000404065.3. NCBI lineage: Eukaryota > Viridiplantae > Streptophyta > Pinopsida > Pinales > Pinaceae > Pinus > Pinus taeda. The sequence continues at coordinate 148,350 of APFE030250061.1, forward strand.
AAAGGGCATAGTGAAGCATAATAATCATTAAGTGATGCCCTGAAGAAAGAAAATGGAAACACCTAATAAGCAACCCAAAATATCTACTATGATGCATAGAGAAGAAGAAGAAATGCAACATGGCATATCAAAATTGTGAGACCAAGTTCAACAAATTTTGCTCTCACAAAAAGTAACAAAAAATGAAATGGAAGCTAAGATCGATGGTTTGAAGAATAACTTAAAATCAGACATGGAAGGTTTGAAGAATGGCATGAAATCTAATAGGGATGACATGAAAGCTAATATGGAATATTTTTAAAATGGTTTAAAAGAAGACATGGAAGGTTTCAAGGAAGGGTTGACAAGGTTGCTACAAGAAATGATTCCTTATGGTGAAAAGGTATTACTTCCTAACAGAGAAAAGGTGTTAGATGAAATTCATGATGAGAAAAAAATAAGTTAATCATGATTTCATAAACTCTAACATTGGATCAAAGACCCACCATATTCCAAGATCAATATGAGAAAGTTTGATGGCAAGGATCCGATAACATGGATACTAAAAATGGAGCAATATTTCGATATTCATAATGTACAACCCGCACAAAAGGTATGCATTACAACTTTATATTTAGAACCCAATCAGTTTGTATGGCATCGATAGTTTTTTCTCATAAACCACATGTCAATTGGTCAATTTTTATGGAGGAAATGATAGCACATTATGAAGGTACAAAGAGCAACACCTTCTTTAGCAAATTGGTAAATCTCAAACAAAAGGGTTCAATGGCGGAGCACATTGAGGACTTCCAAAAATTGAATATAATGGTAAATGATATTCCATAGGAGCATAGGATTGATGTGTTCATAGGGACTTTAAAGGATAAAATCCAACATGAGGTTCACCTTTGGGAACCTGATTCATTGGAAAAGGTATTTAGGCTGACAAGAAAAATTGAAAGAAAAAATATGTCAACAACGAAGCCTACCACTCATAACTATAAATATGGAAGTGTTTATGCCCATAGGCTTCCACAACCTACAAGGTTGACACCACAACAGTTGGAAGAAAAAAGAGGAAAATGACTTTGTTATAGTTGTGATAGAAAATACACTAAAGGTCATAAATGTGCTGAGAATAAATTATTTTACATATATTGTGAAGAGAAGGAATAAAAGGAACAAGAAATGTTAAAAGAAGAGGATACACACCAGAAACGAACCCTAGAGAAAGAAGAAATGAATTCGACCATATCTTGTAATGCATTGGCAGGAATTACCACTCTTGAAACTCTTAAGATAGAAGGACATATCAAGAAGAAAAAGGTAATAATGTTGATTGATTTGGGTAGTACCCATAATTTTATTCATTGTAAGATAGCTAAGGAATTGAATCGCTTCCTATATCCAGCACCAAAGTGTCAAGTGATGGTTACAAATGGAGGAATCACAAATTTATTTGGAAAGTGCCATAATATCAAGCTATCCATGGGAGAATATGTATTGAATAGTCCAATTCTTGCCATTCCAATGGGTGGTCCTGATGTTGTACTAGGAGTCCAATGGCTACAATCTTTGGGTACAATAGCTTAAATTAATTTTCAAGAAATTTTCTTGAATTTTTTTTGGAAGAAAAGGAAGTTGAATTAAGGGGTATCATAGGGAAACAATTAAATATAATCATCTCTAGTGTCATGATAAATATTCTAAAGAAAGAACAACAGGGAATAATTACACAATTATGTTCACTAGAGGTTGCCACATTGAAATCATCTTTTTCTCCAGATCTCCAAAAAGTATTGGACAATCATTCCAAGGTATTTGGGACTCCCAAAGGCCTCCCACCTATTCGTGATGATGATCATGCTATTAAATTGATTCCAGGAAGTGTTCCTCTAAACATCAGGCCTTACAAATATCTATGTGCCCAAAACAGTGAAATTTAACGTATGGTTGCAAAAATGCTAAAGGCTGGTATAATTCAACCTAATCAAAGTTCTTTCTCTGCTCTAGTAGTATTGGTGCATAAGAAGGATGGATCATGGCACATGTGTCCAGATTATATGGAGCTCAACAAGCTCACTATTAAAGATACATTTCTGATTCCTGCCATTGATGAATTATTGGATGAATTACATGGAGCAATTTACTTCACCAAGTTGGATCTTCGTTCAGGATATCATCAAATCAGAATGAAGACCGAAGACATTCCGAAAACAAAATTTAAAACTCATGAGGGTCATTATGAATATTTGGTCATGCCTTTTGGCCTTACTAATGCACCTTCTACATTTCAAGATTTAAAGAGTTCTATTTTCAAACCCTTCCCTAGAAAATTTGTGTTAGTATTTTTTGATGATACACTAATCTACAAAAAGACTTCGAAGGACCATGTTTAACTTGTTGATAGGGTGCTCAAACTATTGGAGGAGAAACAATTATATGCAAAATCCCTCAAATGTTTCTATGGAGTACAGGAGGTGGAATATTTGGGTCATATTGTATCTCATGAAGTTGTTAAGGTAAACCCTACAAAAATTAAAATGGAAAATCCCCACATCCATAAAGAATTTGCGAGGATTTCTTAGGTTGACATGGTATTATCACAACTTTGTTAAGTATTATGGGAGAATAACAACACCTCTAACAACATTACTGAAGAAAGATGCATTTTATTGGACCGTAGAAGCAACAAAGGCCTTTGAACATCTTAAAGAGGAAATGTGCCAAGCACTGGTCTTAACTACACCAGACTTCACAAAAACATTTATTGTGGAATGTGATGGCTCAAGAAATGGAATTAGTGCTATTTTAATGCAAGAAAGAAGAACCATTTGTTTTGAAAGTCATCCAATCAAAGTAAATTATTTACACAAATCTATTTATGTGAAGGAAATGTTGGCAATACTACATGCACTTAATAAATGAGGACCTTACCTAATGGGAAGACCAAGGTACAAATGAATCATGATAGCCTTAAATAGTTTTTAGAGCAAAGATTATATTTAGAAGAGAAACAAAAATGGGTCCCAAATATTGGGTTATGACTTTGAAATCATCTACAAAAAAGGAAGCACGATGTTGTTACACATTCATTCTCAAGAAAGGATGAGCATGTGGAAGCATTACTTTGTGCCATTTCTATTATCCAAATAGATTGGACAACTGAATAAAGGGATGAATTGAAGAATTATGAAGAAGTGTGGGCACTCATTCAAAAATTGCAGCAAGATCCCAATACATATGATAAATTTAGTTGGAAAAATGATTTGTTATTGTACAAAGATAGTTCATACCTTTGTAAGAATTCCCAACTCAAAAAAATATTCTTCTAGAATGTTACATCTATCCCTTAGGAGGGAATTTGGTATTTTTAGAAACATACCAGAGGGTTAAGAAAGATTTTTTTGGGATGACCTTAAATATGATATTCAGAAGTTTGTGGCAAAATGTTTGGTTTTCCAGCAAAGTTAAGACAATTAAGACCCTGGGTCTATTACAGCCTTTATCCATTCCAATTCAACGTTGGGAGGAGATTTACCCAAGTGGTGGGCTCCAGTATTGCAGCAATAATGTTGCAACTCTTGGGACTCCCCTCTTTACTTTTATCAACCCGATAGTTCATAACAAACTTGGAAGTGATGGTGCTATATGCACAAGTACTAGCTCTTGCCGCAGGCTGTCACTTGATTAGTTGGCACAAGTCCGCTAGGAGCTTAAGCCAACTTCTATGAGCTCTTAGAAGAAGCTTTTAACTATGATGGATGAATACTAACTCAATAGAGGTTAATATACTTGCCAAAAGAAGCGGAAAGCTGAAAGGAAATGCAAACCATAGCAAACCCTAGTTTTACCGACTAACCATACTGGTGCAAGAAAAGGGATGAAACTACAAAAATGGATGTCATTGGCTCTTGGAAAGGTAAAGTGCATGTCACTAAGCTAATTCTGAAGTGAAATTTGAGAAGGAACATCTTTTGTATTTTTGAGTAATCTTGTAGAATTATTATGCATGTGCTTTAACTGTTTTTGACTATGCAGAGGTTGATTGGTGAAAGGAAATGGGGTAGGTGATTGCAGGAGGTTGGGAAGGTGAAAATAGGGCATAAGGGGTCCCTAGCACCCTTCTAGAGAGTTTCATAGCAATCAGATCTCGAAAAAATTCTCACGTGATCTTCTACAGGAAGTCTGCAGGGGTTTTACAAGATGTTCTACAGGATGTTTCGAAAGAGGATTTTGGAGGGTTGATGGTGGAAAAACGGTGGAAAAGTGGAAATGGAGGTTGGATGAGGATGTTAAGGGGTTTAGGACCTGGTGAATGAGGCTAAGGAGTGATTAAAGTGATTGGATTTATTTGAGCATGGAGGGAGCAATGATGCACAAGAATGTAGAAATTAGGGCAAAGTGAGAAAATGTGGCAAATGAAGGGAAAGAATTTGAGTTAGGGGATGGATCAGGTTGTATTGATGGAGGAAGGGTAGGCAGGTAGGTATCACAGGTGTTCTGCATGTTATTTTCCAACACTGATCAAACGAAGACTAGGAAAACCAAAGGTCTAACTATTTTGACCTAATTTGACCTAAATACCAGAAATCATGATGGACAGAAGTTTATTGGTAGAAAATCATGTAAGACAACTATGAAAAACAAGCAATAATAGATCTAAGCATGTAGTCACAACTGGTATCAACTTTCCTAACTAAAAATCTAACACTAGCAATTGCATGAAAAGGCAAAAACAATGTTTTTGTGGCAGCAAGTGTGCCTTCGTCTAAGCTCATGGTTCCAAGGAGGGGGAGATGAGATCAAGGGTTTCTTTATGGTATTTTTGCAAATATTTTCCTTTACCAAAATATCAAATCAACCCGACGCATGAAAAACTATCTCAATCATCACAAACGACCTAAGTAACCAAGCAAGATTTTAATCTAAGTAGCATAAATTATTCTAGGAATGCAGCAAAAACATATAAAAGTACACAAGAGGAGGTACTGACACTTGGGTTGGGCCCAACCCCAGGAGCTATAGCCTCCTAAAGGCACTCAGAGCAGATGCAAAGTGAAACTGATCTCCATTACTCAAAAAATAACCATGTCACAAAAATGTTTACAACAAAAGCTTGAAAATGAGCTGAAAGGCAGAGCAACACTAAAGTGCGAGAATACAACTGTTCAAGAGATAAAATACAAAGGATGGAAGCCTTCCTACTTATGCACCATGAGGACCTCCAACAACCCTCCTTAACTCAAGGGGCTCGGCTGCTCAAAAGTGCAAGTAATCAACCACTTCTCAAAAGCTGCTCAGCTACCCTTGGAAATCATCTTTGGTGGGCTGCCGAACTCGAAGCTGATGGTGGAGAACTTGAGGAAGGGGCCATTTAGTGTAGGAGAAACACCTCCTATTAATCCTCATCCTTGTTCCCTCGTATTTGGCTGTAAACTCGCTCGTAAATGCTTGACCTTGGTCCAAAAGATGTCCAAAAATCTGCAATAAGCACGTATTAGACTTCATGGTCAAGTGACTATTCTCATTCATTCAATTAACACAAATATACTCAAAAGCATGCATAAAATATGAAGAATGGTGGATTAATCGAGAATAATAGGCAAAATGAGCCCAATAAGTTACCCATTTTTGGGGCTCATCATCACCCCCCTGGTAAATGGGTTGCTCATCCTTTGAGAAACTAATCCAGCTCATCATCTTTGATTGTTTTGACTGCCTCTCTAACACCCCAGGCTTCCATGGTGGTGTCCTCCTCTCGGTCATGAAACCTTGCTTTTCTCTCTTCTTCCTCCCACTGCCTATGCTCCTCTTCTTCTTTGACCCCCTCCAGTAGTCTTAAGAGCAAGGGAGGATTGAACTTTAGGTTGATCCAGTTGGCCTGCAGGTTTCTCATTGACTGTTTATAGAGTGGTACTCTCGCCAAGGCCTCCCTCATCCTTGTTGGGGAGTGGTATTCTCTTATTTTCAGACTGTGGAATAGTGTGTTCCATCTCCTTGTGCAAGCATGAATGCAGTTATCGCCCAACAGTCTCTCCATGTCCTCAAAGTGAGCAATGGTCTGAGCTTGTCTTTCAATGTAGTCTGGGAGAACTTGAGGGTTATTGGCCAGGTGCTGATGGGCATATATTAAAGCTGAAGGATCCTCTAGTTCTACCCTGATCATAAGCAGCTCACTTAGCTCCTTGTTCATAATATTCTGAATCTCTACTGCCCTCTTTTCCTCATGATTTAACCAAGAGACCATGGCCATAAGTTGCACATCTCCCAATGCAACATTGGGGTCCCACAGATTCATGTTTGGAAGGGCCAAGTTGTGTAAATAGAATTTTGATAACTTGGCTTTATCTTCTATTGAGCTATTGTCACACAAAGCCATGAATTTATTGTAATTCTGAAATGGAATGGTGCCCCTTTGGTCCAAGGTGTTAATTTGAAATTGCAACCATTGATCTTTAAGATATAAGGCATATGACTTAGCAGGTTGCCTACATTTTAAGGCTTCTACTGCCTAGCTGGCCATGCAGGCCAGTTGGGCTTCCTTCTCTTGTACCTGTTGCTTTAAAAATTGTACTTCTTTTGTCGCCTGTGACTCCTTTTCCTGTAGCAGTTTTGTTAGTGCCTCAACCACAACCTGCAGCTTGTCCTCTCTCTGCTATTTATCAGATGTTTCCTTGTCTGCTAGAGGCCCTTCTTGTTGCTGCTGTTCTTCCAAAATGGAGGGCATGTCTTCCTTATGACTTCCCTGCAGCTGTAACTGCTGTTTCAGTAGCTCATTCTCCTCCTGTAGTTTAGCCCTTTGACTGATTTCCACGTGCCTCACCATGGCCAATTCTTTTCTTGATTCCTTGAGTTGTTCTTCCAGGTGGCCTATGTCTACCACACCCTTGGATTTGGCAATCCTCATCCAAGTGTGAGACCTAACCCTTTCTTGTTCTAATGCAAAGAAGAGTGGCACTGCAAACTTTTGGGTAATGATCTTCCCGACTTCTAATAGGTTGTAGTATGAGCCCAAGCTAGGTTGAGGGCTTGGTTCTAGTATCTCCTTGATCTATTCTTCTCCCTATGATTGTTTGGCTACCTTTTCCTCCAATTTTTCGGTCTCCTTTAACTTAGCTAGAGTTCCCTGTAGAGATGTATCAGCTTCTTGTAGAGGTGTCTCTGCGTCCATCATCCTAATTATATCTCTCTAGGTGGAGGCTTTTGGCCTTCCTCATTCATAGGTGATAGGTATCTTTGAAGGATACTTTTCTTTTCGTTTGGTTTTTGTGTCCTCAATGACAATTGGCTTCTTTGACTATGGCTGGGGTCTGCCCACTTTGATCCTTGTGCTTATCCTTGCTTTAAAGTACATGGAGGTTTGCCTCTTTCTCTTCCCTTTTGGTTTTGGAGGTGTGCTTAAGGAAGCAAGCACAAATGCTGCCTCCCTTGCCAATATCTCAGGTGATTTCTCCTCTTTTTGTTCTTTTTCCTTGCTTCCTATAGAAATCCCTGTGTCAACTGTTTCTGTGTGTGTTGCTGAGATCTCAGTCTGTGTATTTTCCTTTTGTTTTTGTGTTTCTGCTTTGGCTGTGGCAGCCTTCATTTGGGATTTTTCGGCCTTCTCTATCCTACTCTACATCTTATTTTCCCTTGGTGTTTTTGTTGTTGTTTCTTCCCATATTTTAGGCTTAGCAATTTGGCACATTTCCCCTTTTTATCTCTATTCTTCTGTGCTTGAATGCCATGTTTCCCTTCACCATTGGTTTTCTCACCTTCTTCAGTGTGTTCTCCCTCCCCACTACTGGATGAGGTGATGTCTTCAACTATAATTCTAATATTGTCATCCTTGGACATGTTTCTAAAAATTTCCCAAGATATGGGGACAGTGTAGGTGTGCAAAGCATCTTCCACCAATAGTTTGATGAGCCCATGATGGGCCAACTGATCCGGGATCCCTTCATTTAACTTTGTTCCACATTCAATTAGTGATTGAAGAAGAAAATAGGGGATGCTTAGTTTCTTGTTTGGAGGCAAGTCAATCCCATGCCTTAGTTCACACAACAACTTGAAATGATAACCATATATGATGCTAAACCTCCCTTCACACATGATGTACTTCATAATTTGGAAACTGACTTCAGTCCAGAGAGGAGGCAAGCTGGTTCTTCTAACCCCATTTTTGTCTTCTACAGGATGCTCCTCAGGCAAAAAGAATGTTTCCTTAGCAACCTTGCCCAATGACCTCTCTTCTTTGCCCCAAGGGAGCCGCAATGGTAGACCAATAACTTCAGTGATGAGCTCAAGGGTAAGTTCTAGGTTTAAACCCATAAAACTAATTGTGACATGTGTCTTTGATTGTGGTCTCAATGAAATTAAAAACTCCTCAATTATCTCCTCATCATGACCCTGAATTTTGTCAAAGAAGGATATCCAATTTGCTCGAGTGAAAAGGTCCACTACCTCAGGGTGCTCATGCAATTTGCTAGAGTTTGAGGGTTGTTTTGTTATGAATCCTCATGGCATGGTGAGAGTGCTCTTTTTATGCTTTAATCAGAAAAGGAAATACTTTTTGTGGTTTCCCCTAAACCCAAGAAGGAATTTCTCGTGTGTCCAATATCAACTAGCAACAATTCCCTGGTTTTAAGACTGTTGTCACCCAAAACTTGATTGTCTATTTATGAAAGGAAGAATTTGGTTTCAAGTTTTCTTCTTACCACACAGACAAATATGCAAATTAAAAAAAAAATAAAAAAATTCCACATACAAGCTGGCCCCATGGCTGCATATATCCTACCTACAGGAGAATTTAAAAAGAAAACGTCGAGAGGATTTTTAATGCAGAAAAACTGGGAAACTCAGTGCAATATGTAGGAAAAAGTTTCACTTCCAATACACAGGCATAATTTTCCTCTAATTTTCCAATCTAATGCCATTCAATTTACCACTTTGAGCAAACACATCATGCATAGAGGAGTTTTTTGGGCCTACCTCGTTTGGAGCTCCAAATTCAACGAAAAATCCCAGGTTCTCCTGCTCCGAAAAGCTGTGCAGTCTTTCCTATAGAACCTTTCTTGTGGAAGGCCCTCAGTTCCTGTAGAATGTCACTGTGCTTCTGAGTGAGCCCGATACGAGGGAGATTTTTGAAAACAAGCAGAAAAACCAATGGAGGACGACTGGTTAACAGTTTTTGAAAGAGTGAATGCGTACTCCAGTTGAGGACGTTGTGGGTGAAAAATGAACAGAAGGTGGTGTATGTTTCAGCTGGGCATCTTTTAACTATGGAATGAGGTGGTCAGAATAGACCGTTGATCCGATGTCACAGCCATAATTTCTCTGCGTGTTTTTGACCGCCATCACCTCCCCTCTGCCATTATTTTCCGCCACCACTACTAGTCCCAACGATTTATCCTAGAATGGACACTCGACACGTGCTGGCTGCACATCTCATTGGCAATTTTGAATATAATGGGGCTCGTTTGGATCCCACGAGGATATGTAACTAGCCCAGGGTGGCTAGTTGACTGGCCACTGATTCCACTCAATCCGAGCCATTTCCATAGGCATGCAACTTTTAAAATATAATTTATGCAATTGATGAATGAGTTTAGGCACTTACCTATATAGTCACGACCACGTTATGCATACTTCGGGTTTTGGAGCCACTCCTTTGTTTGCTACTGCTTCATGCATGGGTTTTGGAAACCATTCCTTTGTTTGCTGTTGCTGCATGCACACTGCATGCTTGGCTTCGACTGCTGCTGGTATTCTTACGTTCAAGAAGTGCCCTTTGCATGCCTCTTTTTATATTCTTACTTGTCCCTGTCTCCAGGGTATGTCTTCCAGAGGGATTAGCTGCTACAAGATTCCTGTAGGATGTCCTGTAGTTGCTTCTCCTCCTGGACTACAAGCTAGAATGAGCAGGGCTATACTGCTGATGAGGGGTTCGGCTGATGAGGAGTCTAGATCGAGATTGACAGGTATGGTTAGTGAGAAACCGCTGTTTGATTTGTCACTAAAAGTTTTTGCTAGCAGTATGAAGAAAATAGGGTTTTTTGTGTGTGACTGTGCAGGAAGAAATAACAGGATGAGTGCAATGGAGGTGTAAAAGAGATGAGAAAGGGTGACATAGGGTGATGGGCGTAAACAGGGATGTTTGCAGGCCTAAAAGGCAGATTCCCAACCTTCGGATTCTCTCCTGAGATCAATTCTGGCTTGTCTGTAGGTCCTACAAGATCTTCCTGTAGAAAACATAGAACTTTCCTGTAGAAGACACAAAAATTTCCTATAGAAGACACAAAACTTCCTGTAGAAGGCGAAATATTAACCCGAATGTGGTCAAATCTCAGTAAAGGGGAGTGGTCGTGGACGAATTGCTTGTGAGGGATGCTTGCAGCCTAGTGCTGCCCTCTGTGCTTGTTTTGTGTGATCCTCCTAACCTGCAATGTCCTCCCAGTAACCTGCAATTATTCAACAGAGATTAGGTAATTTTTTTTTTTGAGAGACAGCTACGACGCCTCCAAGAGGTTTTCACCCTCACTGCCTACCCCAGGTGCCTCTAAGATGTTTTCACCCAAGGATCTTTTATTCCTTTTTTGTTTTTTGTTTTATTTTATTTTTATTTTTTGTGTTTTTTTGTTTTTGTTTTTGTTTTTTTTGTTTTATGCTCAAGCTATGGATGGAGTGGAGATAGGGCCCTACTCCACTACCAACACTAATTTATCCAACGTTTCAATGAACTCCTGCTTATAAAGGGGCTTCCTGTATATTTTTAATCGATGCCCATTGACAAGCATGGGGATGGATTCTTAGTCAATGGTCCTGATAAGGAATGAACCATTGTTGTTGCATATCTCCACTGAATATGGTCCTAGCCACCTTGTCCTTAGCTTCCCTTTGAAATCCTTCTATCTTGAGTCATATAACAGTGCCCAATCTCCCGGCTGAAATTGATTTTCGTTAAGGTGCCGGTCATGCCATATCTTTCTCCGGAGTTGGACCACTTCTGAATGGAGGAGGGCCTACATTCTTTGTTCATATAATCCATTCAGTCGCAGTAATCTTTCCCATTGTGCATGGATGAGATCTAGGTCCAGCTGAGCTGCCACCCTCAATGTGTTGTACTTGAATTCTATGGATAGCAAAACCTTCTTCCCATAGATCAGCTCATAAGGTGCGAAAGCTATTGTCGTTTTCCAAGTGGTGTTGTAGGCCCAGGTGGTCTACCCAATCTTTTCTGCTGCTGCTCACAAATTTAGTGAAAATCTCTTCCAAAGCTCTGTTAGTGACTTCCACCTGCCCGTTTTCTTGCGGATGATAAGAGGTGGAAGTTCTGTGCTTAATCTTGTGATGAGCGAGCATATCTTCAATCAGGTTAGAGGTAAATAGACTTCCTTGATCTGTGACTAATTCTCTTGGGTAGCTAGACTTGTAAAAGATATTTTCCCTCAAAAACTCAGCCACTTTTTCTTCTGTCACTGCCTTGATTGCCTTTGTTTTTGCCCACTTTGTCAGGTAGTCTGTGCACACAATGATGTAAGATTTTTGTTTTGAAGGAGGGTTGATAGGACCCACAAAGTCCATGCCCCACTTCTCAAATGGCTCGAAAGTCACTTGAGGTTGGAGGGCATTTCATCCCTCGGAGTCGGCTTCCCCATCCTTTGACATCGGTCACATTGGCTGATGTATCTTCTGACATCTTGATGAAGAGTGGGCCAATAGTAGCCTGCCTGTAGAATTTTGAAGGCAGTCCTTTTTGCTGCAAAATAGCCTCCAGAGGGTCCATCATGATAGGTTATAAGGATGTCGAAGACTTCCTGCTCCCTAAGACAATGCCTCAAAATCTAATCTAGGCCAAGTTTAAACAGGTTGCCCCCAATCCAAGTGAATGGCGCACTTTTCCTCACAATTGTACTCTTCCCTTTTGAGGATAGGTGTGGAGGGAACTATGCTGAAACCAAGTAATTTTCTATATAAGCAAACCATGGAGAGAGTACTGAGATAGAAAATAGGTGTTCATTTGGCATTTGATCATCCACTATTCCTTTTTCACCTACAGGCAAATCTAGTCTAAACAGAAAATCAACAACAACATTTTCCTTACCTGGCTTGTCAACAATGGTCAAGTCAAATTGCTACAGTAAAAGTAACCATCTAATGATACAAACATTTACATCAGGTTTATTCACCAAATACCTAATTGCAGCATGATCAGTGTGTATGAATGTTTGATAACCAGTGATGTAGTGTCTAAACTTGTTTAGGGAATGGACTACAGCTAGGAGCTCTTTCTTGGTTACAGTATAGTTTAATTCTACCTTGGACAGGTTTTTGCTGACAAAATATATGGCATATGGTAACTTCTCTTCAACTTGTCCTAAGGCTGCCCCTATGGCTTTGTTCAAGGCATCAGTGTGGATGTGGAAAGGTAGGGCCTAGTTCAAACCTCTCAAGATTGGGGTAGTTACCGGCTTATCGTTCAACTCATCCAGAGCCTCTTGACAATTGTTAGTCCATAAGAACTCAACATCTTTCCCCAAAAGACCAAACAATGGAGAGGCTAAGTTACTGAAATCTTTAATGAATCTTCTATGATATCCTGCCAAGCCTAGAAAACTCCGAACATCTCTTACCTTTTGAGGAGGTGGAACCCTTTGGACGATAGCAATTTTGTTGGGATCCACCTGTAATCCTTGCTGAGAAATTGTATGACCTAGCACAATCCCTTTAGTCATCATAAATTCACATTTTTCAGCACTGAGGGGTAGGTTCATTTCAATACACTTGGTCAAAACTTTTTCCAGGTTAGTCATTGCTTCTTGGAAGTTGGACCCATAAGGAGTAAAGTCGTCCATATAGATTTCCACCGAATCATGATCCATCTCAGAAAATATGCTCAGTACTGCTCTTTGGAAAGTGGCAGGAGCATTGCATAACCCAAAGGGACGGACCCGATAGGCAAAGGTACCCCATGGACAAGTGAAGGTGGTCTTATCTTGGTCTTTTGGGCTGATTTGGATCTGATTATACCTACTGAACCCATCTAGGAAAGAAAAGAACTTATTCCCTGCCAGTCCATCTAACAATTGATCTATGAAAGGCAAAGGGAAGTGGTCCTTCTTGGTGGCTCTGTTGAGTTCTCGGTAATCTACACAGATTATCCACTTCCCGTTTTTCTTTGGCACAAGCACCAGAGGAGAAACCCACTCGCTGTTAGAGATGGGGTAGATAAATCTTGCATCCAACAACTTTTGCAATTCTTCTTTGACAATGTCGTTAAGGGTTGGATTCATTCTCCTTTGAGGCTGCCTGACTGGTTTACAATCCTCTTCAATGTAAATGTGATGGGTACAGACCGAAGGGTGGACTCCTTTCATCTCCTTATAGCTCCAAGAAAAAGCATCGAAATGGTGGTTCAACAAGATACGCAGCTCCTTCTCCTAAGAGGGAGATAGCGATGAGCTGATCTTCAAGGTTCTTTCAAGGCCAAATTCCACATCCTTAACTTTGGGAGAGGTTGGATCAACGACACAGAGGTCCACTAAAGCACTGGCTTGGGTACCTTCCACCAACTCCTCTAATGGCAGCACATTGGAGGGTGGATTTTGAATCAAATTCTCAATCAGGTCATCCTTGGTTTGAGTACCTTCCTAGGTGGCTTCCACCATGCACACTAGTGTAGAGTAGACTTCATCCTCATCTCCCTCCTCCAACCAGAGAGGTAAGTCATGTTCTAGCAGAGGTTGGGTAGGAGGATATAGGACTAGCTATTTGGACATAGGCCCATTCTTGATGGTCATGCTCCCAGCTCGACAAATGATGTAAGCATCCACAGTAGCTAAACAAGGCCTTCCCAAAATGAGGGGGTATCCCGTGAGTTTTGCCTTTGGCTAAAGGACCAAGAAGTCCATAGGGTACTCCCAAGAACCAACAGAGACCATGACATCTTCCACAATCCCTTTGGTAGTCATGGTGGAATGGTCTGCTAACTGCAGTACTGTCGAGGTCTTTCTTAAGGAACTTTGAAGGTTAAGTTTGAGCATAGTGTCCCTGGTAATCACATTAATGGTAGCCCCTAGATCAATGAGGGTGTGGGGGATTATGGTGCCATTGATGTGGACATCAACTATAGGACTCCCAGGGTCCAAATATTTTGGACAGATTACTTGTCCTAACATTAGATCAGACAATTGTCCTATGACATTGATAGTTGGGGCATCTCTCTTGCACCTGCCTAGGTGCATGAAACGCTTCTCCTTGATCAATTTTTTGTAGATTGGTACATCTTTTATGGCTTAGAGAAGTGGTATTTTTACACACAACTGTTTAAGTTCTCCTAGAAGTTCAGTCTCCTCTGGGTTTGGTTGCGTGGTTGCCATCAGTCTCTAAGGAAAGGGTGGAATGGCTTTGGGTTCACTTTCCTGTTTCTTTTCCTCATCCTCCGGAGGAGGAGGTTGGCGATCTGGAAGGACCTTCCTAGATCATAGGTTGATCTCCTGAATCTCCACAACATAGGTAAGGCATGTTGTCTCTCTAGTATATACCTACTAGGCTTATTTGTTGTTGGAGTTCGGGTTTGTTTGAGCAGGCATCTGGGGTTGTCTTGGAGGAGTAGGAGGCAATGGTTGTGGTTGAGTGGGTGGTGGAGGTAAATTAGCAGGAGGAGATTTGTATTGGGGCCTTCACCCCGATTGGGGTGGATTCCACTGGGAAGTTGTGGCTAAACATGAGAATGAAAGGAATGAGCAGCAGGTTGAGTATGGTATTGAGATGGATAAGACCAAGGAGGGGGTGCGGACCAGGAAGGATGAGTAGTGGGACCCCAATAAGGTATGTGAGTGGATTGGCTGGGGTTGTAATAAGTTTGGGATGTCCCTTGCATCGCCTGCTGGTAAGGTCTGGATCCATGCGATCTCCTTTGGTTAAGGAAGTAGAGTGGTTCAATGGCTCCTTCAGCCGATTGGTACATAGCTTTAAGTCTGGGTAAGGTTGGGAACTGGTTTGTAGGGTGGTGTTCCTCATAAACGAAACATACCTCTATTGAGTGCAATGGAAACTCGTTCTTAGGATGCTTCCTTGTACACCTGGGACAAAAGATGGCCAAAGCCCTCTTAGCTTCCTCTTTCTTCTGTTGGATTCAAAAAGTATCCAGTTGCATGGTAATGGTCTGTCTCACCTCACTTTTAAGGTCTTCCATCTGAATTGTAAACTCATGTTTGGAGAAGGTGGCGCTAGTTGAAAGTGGATTCCCCCTACCTCTTTTTTGGGATGCCCTAGAATGGTTTCTAAACACAGTCTTTATGTCATCATAAGGTAGTTGGTAAATGTCTCCTCCAGCTAGCAAATGGAGGGTATCTAGAAGGTCTTCAGGGATTCCTTGGAGAAGAACCAGCTTCAGAGATTCAGGGTCAAGTGTGCACCTGGCCCTTTTATAACTAAGTTGGAACCTTTCTTCATAGTCTTCTAAGGATTCATCACTTCCCATGGTCATTCAAAAGATTTCTCCCTTCGTTTCCTTTGACCTATAGTAGTCCTTGTATTTGTTGTTAAAGGCTTGCTACATTTGAGCCCAAGTTGTGATACTGTTTCCAGGTAACCCCATGAACCAGTGTAGTGCTGCATCCTTGAGGTAGAGGGAAAGAGTTTCAACTTTCGCTCATCTTCTGCATAGTCATAAGTTTGATAGAGGACAACAAACTTAAACAAGAAGGTATCAGGGTCTTTAGTGGTCAATCCATGGAAGTGAGGTAAGGTTGAGGGACTTATGTTTTTCATTTTGGTGTCCCCATTGGTCTCGTGGATGGGAAAGGCACCTTCTATTCTCTCCTCATCTCCTTTACCGTTTCTGTGTTTAGCCATGGTCTCAAGAGGAATGTTCTCTTGCTCTTCTTCTGTTATAGGATCTTCCTATATCTCTGGAGGTTCACCTATAGGTTCTTCCGGATCACTGCCACCAAAGAAGAGAGAAGGGTGACTCAGTGATGTGGTGGGGGTGTTGGGTAAGAATTTTTCCTGTATTATCTCTGTTCCTACGAGGCATGAAATGGAAATCTTTTTGGTTGATTTTTGTTTCTTTTTCTACTTGCACCTGTAAAAACTAAAGTAGATTGAACTGCAACTAACTAAAATCTATCTTGCTGAAATGAAAATGTAGAATTGAAATGAAAGCAGAAAATGACTAATCTATGCTGCTGAAATGAAATTGCAGAATTGAAATGCTAATCTATGCTTGTAGAATTGAAATTGTGGAATTGAAATGCTAATCTATGAAAGCAGGAAATATCTAATCTACGCTTGCAGAAATGAAATGAAAGCAGGAAATGTCTAATCTACTTTTGCAGAAATGAATTTGTAGAATGGAAATGAAACAACTACTCTACACTTGCTGAAATAAACTACTGAGCAGAAGGTTGTAGTAGAAAATAGAAGAAAAGCAGCAATCACAAATACTCTGACGCTTCCCTGGCAATGGCGCCAAAAAGATGGTGGGCTCTAGTATTGCAGCAATAATGTTGCAACTCCTGGGACTCCCTTCTTTAATTTTATCAACATGGTAGTTCGTAACAAACTTGGAAGCGACGGTGCTATATGCACAAGTATTAGCTCTTGCCGCAGGCTGTCACTTGATCAGCTAGCACAAGTCCACTAGGAGCTTAAGCCAAATTCTATGAGCTCTTAGAAGAAGATTTTAACTGTGATGGATGAAAGCTAACTCAACATAGGTTAATCTACTTGTAGAAAGAAGCGGAAAGCTAAAAGGAAATGCAAACCCTAACAAACCCTAGTTTTACCGACTAATCCTACTGGTGCAAGAAAAGGGATGAAACTGTAGAAATGGATGTCATTGACTCTTGGAAAGGTAAAGTGCATGTCACTAAGCTACTTCTGAAGTGAAATCTTAGAAGGAGCATCTTTTTGTATCTTTGAGTAATCTTGTAGAATTATTATGCATGTGCTTTAACTGTTTTTGACTGTGCAGAGGTTGATTGGCAAAAGGAAATGGGGTAGGTGATTGCAGGAGGTTGAGAAGGTGAAAATAGGGCCTAAGGGGTCCCTAGTACCCTTCCAAAGAGTTTCACAGTGATCAGATCTCAAAAATCTACTCACGTGATCTTCTACAGGAAGTCTGCAGGGGTTCTACAAGATGTTCTATAGGATGTTCCGAAAGAGTATTTTGGAGGGTTGATGGTGGAAAAATAGTGGAAAAGTGGAAATCATGGTTGGATGAGGATGTTAAGGGGTCTAGCACATGGTGAATGAGGCTAAGGAGTGATTAAGGTGATTGTATTTGTTCGCGGATGGAGGGAGCAATGATGCATAAGAATGTATAAATTAGGGAAAAGTGAGAAAATGTGGAAAATGAAGGGAAAGAATATGAGTTAGGGGATGGAGCAGGTTGTATTAATGGAGGAAGGGTAAGCAGGGAGGTATCACAGGTGTTCTGCATGTTATTTTCCAAAACTGATCAAACGAAGACTAGGAAAACCAAGGGTCTAGCTATTTTGACCTAAATACCAGAAATCATGATGGACAAAAGTTTATTGACATAAAATCATGTAAGAAAACTATGAAAACCAAGTAAGAACATATCTAAGCATGTAATGACAACTAGTATCAACTTTCCTAACTAAAAATCTAACACTAGCAATTACATGAAAAGGCAAAAATAGTGTTTTTGTGGCAGCAAGTATGCCTTGGTCTTAGCTCATGGTCCCAAGGAGGGGGAGATAAGATCAAGGGTTTCTTTGTGGCCTTTTTGTAGATATTTTCCTTTACCAAACTATCAAATCAACCCGAAGCATGAAAAACTATCTCAATCATCACAAACGACCTAAATAACCAAGCAAGATTTTAATCTAAGTAGCAGAAATTATTCTAGGAATGCAGCAAAAACATATAAAAGTACACAAGAGGAGGTACTGGAACTTGGGTTGGGCCCAACCCCAAGAGATACAACCTCCTAAAAGAAGCTCAGAGCTGATGCAAAGAGAAATTGATCTCCATTACTAAAAAAATAACCATGTCACAAAAATGTTTACAGAAAAAGCTCGAAAATGAGCTGAAAGGCAGAAAAACACTAAAGTGTGAGAATAAAACTATTCAAGAGCTAAACTACCAAGGCTGGAAGCCTTCCTACTTATGCATCATGAGGACCTCCAACAACCCTCCTTAACTCAAGGGGCTCAGCTGCTCAAAACTGCAAGTAATCAGCCACTTCTCAAACGCTGCTTGGCTGCCCTTGGAAATCATATTTGGTGGGTTGCTGAACTCCAATCTGATGGTGGAGAACTCAAGGAAGGGGCCATTTAGTGCAGGAGACACCCTTCCTACTAATCCTCATCCTTTTTCCCTCGTATTTGGCTGTAAACTAGCTCGTAAATGCTTGACCTTGGTCCAAAAGATGTCCAAAAATCTGCAATAAGCACATATTAGACTTCATGGTCAAGTGACTATTCTCATTCATTCAATTAATAAAAATATACTCAAAATCATGCATAAACTATGAAGAATGGTGGATTAATTGAGAATAATAGGCAAAATGAGCCCAATAAGTTACCCATTTTTGGGGCTCATCACCAAGTTCGAAGGAAAGAGTATCATCATGGTGGTAGTTGATATACTCACCAAGTATGCACACTTTTGTGCATTATCTCGTCCATTTAAAACTAGTACAATTGCTGCTACATTTATGGAAACAATTTAAAAGCTACATGTAAACCCAAAGATTATTCTAAGTGATAGAGATCCTTATTTCACTGGAAATTTTTTGATGGAATTATTTTCTTGTTTGGGTACTCAGTTAGCTCATAGCTCATATTATCATACTCAATCTGACGAGAAAACTAATATAGTGAACAAATTTTTGGAAGGATATCTCTGTCGCTTGGTATCTGATAAACAAACACAATGGGTCAAGTGGTTTCCTCTCGCTGAATGGTTGAATAACAATTCCTTCCATATTGTAGCAAAAATGACCCTATTTATGGCACTTTATGGATATCATCCATCGTCCATCACATCATATTTAAGAGAAAATTCTAAGGTTCAAGGAATGGAAGATCACATCGAACATCAAAAACAAGTTCTCCAACTCTTAAAAGATAACCTCACTTTGATGTAGAATATAATGAAACAACAAGCAGATCAACATCCTAGTGAAAGAAGTTTTGATTCAGGCGACTGGGTATTTCTACAACTACAACCATATAAACAAATGTCCCTCAAGCAAGATAAGAAGGATAATAAATTATCACCAAAGTATTATGGTCCGTACAAGATGTTGCAAAAGATTAGTACTATGGAATACAAATTGGAGATTCTTGCATCTTCCTGAGTGCACCTAGTTTTCCATGTTTCATGCTTAAACGACGTTATAGGTGACAAGCTTCCAGTTCAAACAATATTACCCGAACTTGATGAGGAAAGAAAAATCATATTGGAACCTGAAGTAGTCACATAAACAAGAACTTGACAGTTATGAAATCACTCAATATCAGAGTATCTCATCAAGTGGAAGAACTTACCGCCTGAAGATTCCACATGGGAGGATGCGAATTTTATACAGAAGCATCTAGAACTACTCAAGCATTGAGGACAACATTTTTTTGAAGGAGAGGGGCACGTTAGATCCCTATAATACTAGTGTATTCCTTCATTGTTATTGCCATTGTAGCCCCTTATTATTATTGTTGTGCCCATGTTGTCCCCATATTATTATTATTATGCCCCATAGGAGCTCACTATTGTTATTGTTGTTCCTTTACATTATTATGATTATGTCGAATCTAATTTTATTGTGACACCTTAGAATCATATATATAGAAAGGAGGTTTTTTTCATTTGTATCATCCAAGATTTGTTCATTTTTGTAATGTAAATGAGGTTCCCCCTCGAAGAGGCTAATTTTTAAGTCGTTGATCTATATTTTCTTCTATTTTGTGAGCTGGATGCATAACATATTTTGGGCTACACATAAAAACAAATAGTCTAACTTTTATTTTGGTTTTCTCTATGTGGTTGACATCTGTCGCACCACCACATTAGGGCTCCGAAACCTGAAGTCTAAGGTCACTACATCAGGTTAATTAATCTACTTGAAGGTTATTGAGATGTGGGGATGCAATCATAATTTAACATCATGTTGCAAGATATGGACATGATTCAGTTGGGTCTACATTGTGGATTTAAAGCCCGAAGTAGTTGTGTACTTTAGAGTTCAGGACAAGAATGGCATGTGACTTTCTATTTGGATATGATAGCCTTGTGCATGCACTTAGCATATTTGTCCTCCACCATCAATTTCAATATAACAACTGAGGGTTTGTAGAGGCATCACAAGGTGGTGATCTAGCCTCACTTGACATTTATTACAGTTGGATGTTTCCATTAGTGTGGAGGAGTGACCTACACTTAGCCATCATCCTTACTATTGTAATGCCCATACCACACCTCTGTTTGCACTATTAGATACCCATCTTCATAGCGATTTATTTAGGCATAGACACACTTTTTGGAAGGTCTCAATTGTGAAGAGAAGAGGCCATATTTTCTTTGTTTAGCTCAACCCTCTCTTATTTTGTTCCAAAACCAGAAGTGAGTTGAGGGCCGATTTCACACACATAAACATAACACATTGGGGTATAAATTTCGTGGTTGAAGGAAGCATATGCCATGGAAATCTCATCAAAGAATGGAAAAGTAGTCCAACCACCTTTAGAAGAAAATAAGGTAGGATATGTGGCTCTGAAACCACCCTTTATCTCTTGTGTTTTGAATGTTTTTCTACATGAGTTTGAAGTGTTTTCTAGGTTCGTTGTTTTCATCAATCAACCTGTTTATTCTCATCTCTATTCCACAAATTTAACCTATTATCATTTTGTTAAAGTATACTTGTAAACCCATGAGATAAGCCATGAAAATGCCTACACCTAACTATCTTGCATGGGAATTATATGATGGGTATAATGTCAGTTTTCTTGCACACAAATTTGGTGTCCGTGGGTAAAGCCAAATGTGAAAATTTAATGTTCCCTAGCCGTTTCTATTTTCCTTTGTTTTTACTTGGGAAACCCTCATTCCATTTACCATTAGAACTATTGGCTTATCCTTTGGACCATGAAAATACATATGAATTTGATATTGTTGGAAGACTTGAACCATTTTATTTCACCCATGTTTTGATGGAAATGGGGAAATAATCTTTATATGGTTGTGGTTTTCATACCCACGGTCTTGAACACTCTCGAAACCATGCAAATTTTTTTTATGCTTGTAGTTTGAGGGTGATGGAGTGATTATTGTATTTTTTGTAGCTTCTTCATTTGTATATGTATATATCTAGTTGGTTGGGCATTAATCCTAAAGAACTATCATGGTGGAACTCTGTCTTGGTATTGAGTTGGGGGCCATGACGAGATTTATACTATTTTGTGTTGTTTGTTGAAGTATGGTGCAAAATGGTTTATTGATGAAGCTGATATGATTGGAATGAGATTCCTTCAGATCTTTGTCATTGCCAATATCAATTCGAATGACCACATATAGGATGAAATATGTTGAGTAGAGAAATTTTTGAGCATATGGTTAAATTTTCATACCCACAGTCTTGAACACTCTCGAAACCATGCAAATTTTTTATGCTTGTAGTTTGAGGGTGATGGAGTGATTATTGTATTTTTTGTAGCTTATCTGTTTGTATATGTATATATCTAGTTGGTTGCGCATTACTCCTAAAGAACTATCATGGTGGAACTCTGTCTTGGTATTGAGTTGGGGGCCATGACGAGATTTATACTATTTTGTGTTGTTTGTTGAAGTATGGTGCAAAATGGTTTATTGATGAAGTTGATATGATTGGAATGAAATTCCTTCAGATCTTTGTCATTGCCAATATCAATTCGAATGACCACATATAGGATGAAATATGTTGAGTAGAGAAATTTTTGAGCATATGGTTAAACCATTGGAAATGGCCATTAGTCTAATTTTTTTTTATATTTGGATGGGTGGAATTGAAACCCAAATCTATTATTTCCTTGGGCTGCATGCAATATTTCAATATATTCTATGGTGGAGTTGTATTTGTTATAGCATGCATTGGAAGTAAATTGTATATTTTTATATTTGGTTACATACAACTCTCATGTAATTGATTGGATATATTTGCATGGATATTTGAAGGCTTATTATAACATCCATATTTTTTTTTAGTGATGCGAGATAAGCATATGTTTGACAACAAGCAACCTAGTTATGGCTTACTATAATTTGATGTAAAATCAACATCAATGCCTTGAATAAAATATTGTAGTTTGTCATTCTCAAATAAAATATATATGCATGCTCATATTCAGATTTTGTATATAGAGTTATAGGAGCAAAAAATAGTTTTGATGTCAGTTTTTTAGATGCCCAAAAGCATTATGTTACTATGAGTCTCCATTAACTTGTAGATGTCCTACACTCTTCTATTCTTACATGTTTATTACAACATTATTGCAAGCATTGTTTTAGTGCTATCAAAGTTTGAAAGTGGGATATTGTGGTTCTAGTTTCATTTGTAGAGTGGTTACTTGTATAGATTTGGTTTGAGGTATGAAATGAATGTACAAGTAGAAATATCTTCAATTCTAGTCACCTGTAAGCTTAAACAACCAATCAACCATGGTGTTAGTAAAGTGATAACTACTCACCCTCTTTTTGAGCATGATGTCCTAGAGTGGGCATAGATATCCAAGCCTAAAGGATATTTTGGCTGTTTCAACAAGCAGATATATTAGAATACCCATTTTAGATGATAAATGTTGGTGTTGTTATTGTTATTGACTAAAGCATATGCTTTTCTCTAATGCTATTTTTATTACTGAAAATCTTGCAGGGACTTTCTTTATTTCTAAGCACGTATTACTCAGATAAGTGATAGTGATGTGGATAGTATGGGATAGTTTGTAGTAGCTTAATTGAGTATTTATGACATGTCTATTTATTCTTTTTTATACATTGTGGTTGCACTTGTTTATTTACATGCTCAATTTTTTTATTTTCTAAATTATAATGATGATGGTGTCTTTATGAATATGGGAACACAAATTTTATGATTAAAACTAAGGAGACTACACATTAGAGAGTTGAACCTTTAGGAAACCATTTGACCCTAGTATTTACCTCTTCTTCATTCAAATAACAATGAATCAATAAGTATATTCATTATAATAGTCCTTTCTTTCCTATTCAAGTCACTTCAAAATGGGTCAACATGTCACCTTGAATATATGCTATTGATTGCAAACATAAAAAATGAAGGAATTACATTCAATTAATCTATTTTATTGTTGAAATTATTTTTTACATGTTTGAAGATTGAGTGGTTAATAAAGTTTAGATAAAATCCATTACCAGAAATATAATAGGTGTGTTATACAATTTCACCAATACCAGATTAAATAATAAAATAATCTCATACTCACACACATTTATTTCAAACTTATTGATAATATATTTAAATATTCCAGTGACTTACCATTTGACATGAATACCATATCATTCCTACTAAACAAACTAAAACTACATGCAAAAAGTTCATCTATGCAAAAAATCAGTGGCATGCCACCACGACTCTTGTTTCAAAATTGTGTCAATTACTTGTTGATTCAAAGTTGATCAAGCCAATTTATACATATAAGATAACTTGAGTAACTATGTAGTCTTATTAGACATGTGATTAAGAAATGTGAGATCATGGTATTCTTATGCATCTATTTCCATATGATGTTTATGTATTTTCAGCATATGCTTTTATGTTTCGTAGTTTTCTTGTGAGGTTAAATTGGCTAACACAATCAACATTTTTATAATTTTGTGTATTATGTTGGAACAATTATTATCCTAAATAGAAATATATGAAATGAGGAACATCTAATGTTCAGTGTTTATTTAACTCACTTATTATGTGTAAATGTGTGATTATATATGTTCAAATATATATAATTGTATGTGAGGATGATGAAAATGCTGCACATACATGCTTTTATGCACTTAGATTTATGTAATCTTATGTGGGAGTGTTAGATATATTTTACATGATATCATTGTTCAAACATTATGATTAAAATTAATTATATACTCAAATGCAGTGTTCATGGTTAGGGATATGAGCACTCCCACATGTTACTTATCCATCACTATATGCACCATTATGTTCCCATCATCTCCAAGACAAGAGATATTACTATGTCTCATATAAACAAGAGGGGAAATTATGGGGAGGAATGTGAGATCCTCCGTGATTTATCTTAACTCCATAATTTCATGAAAATATTATCAAGAATGGTAGTAGTTGCATTTGGTAATGAGAGGTTTGGTTAGTTTTAATTTTAGGAAAGGGAAGGTAATATTTCAGCTCATGCATCATGACTAGGTAGGAAAAACTATCATATTAACTAATCTTATGCCTTTAAAGGACCTAGGGACAACCTTCTCTGTAGCTAGATATAAATAATTTGATGGTAATCGATTGTTCCCTTTGTTATTAGTTTTCTAGTCTTTTTGTTTCATTATCTTTGCCGAGAGTGGGATAGAGGTATTATAACATAAGGGTTTCTCTCAAGAAAAGCTTATAGACCTAGTGTATGCCAAGGATAATTGGGTCAATGTTTTTTCTAGCCCCATGTCCTTGATTTTATTCTTGGTGGAAGGCATGTTCGATTGGGTATTACCATTGAGTGACATACTTTTGTTAGGGTAGAATGAAATATGTTTCTATCTAGGCTACAGGCAGGAATAAGAGGAACCATAATATGGGTGCCTATATGTCCTCCTCCTCGACACACCCACTCATCCTTCTAGATCTATGAGTGGAACATGGGAGGTGGAAAAAAATTACCATGGAAGTGTTTCAAAAGGCCTGAAAGGGAGATGGAAAGGATAGAGAAGGAGGTGGAGGTGAATAGGAAACAATTTATGGAGGAATAGATTCTTAAGGACTTTAGAGGATGGATATATGATCCAATCCACTTGTGAATAAGGGAAACTGAAGTTGTCAATAATGTTGAAACATATTGTTTGGTAAAGTCCATAATCACACAATACTTGGAGAAGACCAAGGTAAACCAAGAAGACACTCTACACACCATTATAATTTTTGAGGGTAAGTTTGAAGCATGTAAAAGGGGGTCTTTGAGATTGTTTTTTGAGTCACTCAAGTATTAGAAGGAGAAGCAACCTATCAATAAAAAAATGGGGTATATGACACCCAATCCAAGCCAATTATTCTAGAGGGTCAAAGCCAACATTCAACATTAGTTTAGGAACAAAAAAAAATCAAAAGTAGCTACTAGGATGTTCTAATTAAAGAGTATCACCAACCCTCATAACTGCACCCCACACTTATATTTGAAGTCATGATTTGGGCCTTGTTAATCTTATTTTCTTATGTTTATCAGTTACTATGTGTAGGCATAGGTATATAATTTTTTTTCTAGATATTGTTTTGAAAAACCATTTAATAGACTGTATCAAGAAATGAGCATGATGGATGGAATCACATTAAAAAGGGAATTGGTTTTGGTTTCCTTGGAGGGAATTGAATACAAATGACCTAGATGTATTTTGATTTTGTCTATATAGTGAGAGGCATGTGTGTGTTTATATATATATATATATATATATATATATATATATATATATATATATATATATATATATATAAAGAGAGAGAGAGAGAGAGAGAGAGAGATCCCTAATTCATCTGTGTATTAAGAGTTTCGAGTGAGAATGCTAGTACATCGTCAAACACTCATGGATTCTCGGCCCACCTCTTTCCAACTACCAAACGCTTCCCCAGTTTTTTTTGATAGAGTAAAACTATAACCACCAATTTGATAACCCAAGGTAATCAATGGTATTTGCTTTGGAAACCTTTGTGAAATTTCACACAAGAGCATTACCATTAGAGATAAGCCTTGGAGCTATATATTATATATATATATATATCTATATCTATAATATATATATATATATTTATTATATATATATATATATATATATATATATATATATATATATAGATTTGTGTGTTGAATTTATCACATCTTTTGAGAATTCAATGTTTAAGCAAATATCTTAAAATGTTTTGTCAATACATGAAGGAACTTAATTTAAATAGTAGTTTGAAAACGATTTTTTTTCTTATATTAACCAAATTTTTTGGAGGCTCTCAAAGTCTCATAATGATTGTAGTTATGTAAATTTTAAGGTTGGTGGGAGGAAAAAATTCTTAAAATCCCTCCCTCTCTTTTTCTTACTTGAAAGACAACACTAGCTAGTGCTTTGTACGTGTCAACAAGAAAAGATGAAGCTTTTTCTTATTTCAACTTTAAAATATTGAATATGGAAAACAATAAGTTGAATTTATATATAGTTAAAAATTGAGTTTATATGTGCGAGTGCATGTGTGGAGAAATATAGTCTCTCAATCAATCACTTGTTAGGAATTCCAAGTGAGGATGATAGTACCATGCTACCCGTTGCAGATCTATTCCCTCTTACCCAATTTTTGAATTGAAGGTTGATATTAATTAATAATTTATATATAGAATTTTAAGCCTAAGTGGCTTAATGAGATTCTATTCATAAAATTCCATGAACTTTTAGACAAGAGAATCCACTAAATAAGCTAACCCTTAGGGATCAAAAATAAATAAGAAATATAAGGTGGGATTTGGTCCACATATGTGTCCATAGATCACAATATCATTCAATATAATCCATTTATGTGAAACCACATGTTCACTTACTAAATCAAGGCGATCACATGGCTCTAAGAAAAATCCTTTATTGGAAGTGAACCTTTCTCATCGGGGAAAAACTCCTCGCTCTCTACCATGATTGGGGGATAAAACATTGGAGGGCGTAGAGATGAGATTTGATAATATTATGTGTATATGATTCATAAGATCATTTATAATCCATTTAACTTACAACAACATGTGGAATCACTACCTCAAGGTGACCCTATAGCTCTAGCAAAAAACCTCATAGGAATCAAGCCTTACCTAGTGGTAAAAAGCCCTTGCTCATCACCATTGCATCCAAATCCTTTGGACCTAAAATTTGAAGGTCATGGAAGCAACCTTTGTTTGATACATCTATATATATATATATGATGTCAAGATAATCACAACAATTTTCCATTAAATGTAATGCAAAAAAAATTAGTGTCGTATAATCTCTCAATTTTCCATTAAATGTAATATATGTCCTTGCAAATGTTCACAAAACTTAGGACGTATGTGTGTGTTCACGTAGCATAACTTAGTCTAATATATACATATATACATATATACATACACACACACACACACATATGTGTGTGTGTGTGTATAGATAAGCATGATCTACATGGAGAGAAATAAGTTTTTCATATTAATTTTTTTTAATGCAAAATTATATTTTTTATTATATTTTGAAGTTGGCAAAGTAATATTTAAATTGCATTTTAGAGAAACATGTGTTCACGTAATATTTTTTCCATGTCTTTAAATAAATTGAAAAACCAATAGTACCCTTTTGAAGAGGACTTGGAAACGAAGATAGTGGTATTTTTTGAAATTTTTTCATCGTGTATAATTTATGTTATTGATTTTTTATTTATCCACTTTGAAATTGTCCAAAACAAATTCAAGTGTTATGTTTAAAAGAATTTAGATGAAAATCATCATATGAATTGGAAAGTGTCAAATTCATATGCCATTGGATAGGGGATTATTTCACAAAGACAACATTTATCTCTGCCACTTAAGGACAAATTATGCCCTAAATCTGATAGGGTACAAAATGGGGTTGTAGAGAAATTTGCAGAAGAGGTGTTGAAACTGTAATTTTTAGGAATTCAAGAGCTCGATCGAGCGCTTTAAATGCTCGATTGAGTGATTAAATTCAAAATTAAAATTTCTCGATCGAGTGTTAAAGTAACCCTCGAACAACTTGATTGAATCATTAAAATGCTAACCCGCCAGTACCCTTACCAAATTTATCTCTTGATCAAGTCATAACTCTCAGTTGAGCCATTAACTCAGGTTAGAAAACAACTCAATCAAAAGCTTGTTTAAATTCTAGATCGAGTTCTTATAATTGCTTGATCGAGCATCTATATTTTAGTGAAACATGTCCTCATTTTGCCAAAATGTGTAACCCATCTCCATGATTTGACCCTCATGATGATAATGGTCATCAATATCCAATAAGGCCAAAATTGATGCAGGAGCATTAGCTTGGGAAAATACCTTGTATTTTTATTAAACCTAGGGGTCTCATGTTTTTGAGAAATTGTTAATTTTATGTAAATATTTATGAGATTTGTGAGGATTTGTAATGTTTCCAAATAACTGGACAACAAGAGAGAAATTAGCCTTGAAATATTTCAGAATCAATTATAAGCCTAAGATTAGATTTAGTTTCAAGAGTTTTAGGGATAAAATCTTGATTGTAGGGGTGTTGAGATATTTGAGGATTTTGTTGAGTAATTAAGGGGATTTGAACCTAAATTGATTAAATTTAATCTGTATAAATTTATGAGCCTCAAAGGCATGAAAAAAGAGAGGTGAGCGTGAGGTTTCCTTGAGAGCCTTCGACAGTTGTAAAAGGCCATCAGCATAGAATATCTGGCCAAATATAGTTGTAAGCAGTGTCCTTTTTATTTATGTAAATAATGTTTGAGAGGCATATGTATATTATTGATTTAATGGGTAGCCTTATTCAAGGCAGAAATCGATGTTGTATAATGTGAAATTTGCACTAAGGGTTAATGGCTCTTGTTTTCCTATGCGCTACAATCCTGTATGTTAATCATTAAAGGTATCTTTCTTTTGTGCACAGTCATCTTGCTTTGACTCTTACTTTACTATGGCATGAATTCTCATAATTCTCATTAAGAAATGGTGGCACCATTGAGAGTTCATAGCCGTAAGGTTGAACCGTATCTATATGGTTAACTCCGTGGGCGGACAGCAAATTCAAACGCTGTATACCTGTGTGTAATTCTTTAACTGAATTGGTGATATCAACGTGCAATCCGTGTGGCTTAGAGTTGAATTCGGTCTTAGCTAAATTTGAGCTGCTAAAATATGCCGAGGGTTCAATACCAGAAAATTTCATGTCTGTCGGGATGCGTTGAAATTCAAACGGTGTTCACAGAAAGTGATCTGAACACCAACTACTAGAAAATCTGAAGTTGTCTGGCAGTCTCAAATTCGCGTTGCAGGTGCGACTTGTGGTTACAAGACCCGATATATATATCAGAGCCTGCCGATAGCCTGCGCCGAGCATAGGTAGATGCCTCTACTGGTTGTGTATTGCATATCTTAATAATGATTGAAATTGCGTGAAATGCGCTGATTATAATTTCCTCCATGCGCCAGTGTTATGGTTGTTAACCATTTGGAATCTGTTTTCCTTTCATATAGCGCCGAAAGCGGAGTGCTATGCATGTTCCGCATTTGTAGATTGAATGCGGGTGTATAAGGATAATTGTTGTTCAAGTTTAATTGATGACGGATACGCATATATACATAGCGGTTTCTCTTAGAAGCTCGGCGCTATGTCCAGTTAAGAGGTGAGATAGCGTGAATGGTCTTTTATTCCTCCGTCTACTAATTGATTGTGCTTTCAAATTTGGTTCCATTAAAATCAGATGTCAATCCTTTGGTTTGATTGAACCGCGGATATTGTTTTCCCATAATTAATGAACTGGTGTGTATGGAATAATGCGGGTGTTTCTTGGTAGTGAGGTGCTCTGCGTCATTATCATGCTTCGGCTTTATCCGCATATATATGCACTAAACCTGGGCAAAAGGCGAAAGTATAGTTGTTACCCCTGATGAAGAGCATATGATGGATGGATGAATGAATTAGAAGAACCCATGCACTAGATTAGATGCGCTTCTCACAGGACTTAGTCACACTTTAGTAGACTTGTTTATTGGAGTTCTAGAAAATCCTTATGAAGGGTGTTGAATTGGTGAAAAGGCGTGAAAACCCTTTTAATATTTTTCAGATCCTTAGTTATCGCTCTCAAATTCGCCAGGTTGAGAAGGAGATATCTGACTTCATGCAGTATCAGATGCCAGATGCCAGTAGTATCTGACTTCATGTGAAGAATCTAATAACAGAGCTGAAGAGTCTTGGTCATCTTTACCGTTTGCGGTCAATAGATGAGAGCTAGTTGAAGGAAACAATCTCCAAATACATTTCCAAGCGGAGCAATGATCCCTGTGAGAATGCCATGCTACCCCAACAAACGGGTGCAGATGATATGTTTGATGGAGCTTTAGTTGAGCTTCGCAGTTATGATGGGTCAGTAAAATTTATTTTGTTGCAGGTTTCGAAAAAAATTGGAAATTCGAAGAGGATTCGTCTCAAAAGAGAGGTGTATGCTGTTCGGGTGCACAGTATGGGAGGGATTGGCAAACAGCTATGGCAATGGCCCTCAGCAACGAGAAAGAGATTAAAGGGTTTGATTGCAAAGCAATTTTGGAACTTTGGTTGCATTAAACGAAACGGAAGCCTTTTTTTGAAGCAGTAGAGAAAATAAACACAGAGGCAACCATTGTCTCTGCATCTTCTATACCAGCTTAGTTTGGCGGTGTCGGTCTTGCCAGCGTAACAAGATGGTAAACATGGGTTTTGGAGCATAGTTTTTATAAATCATCATGGAGAAAGTTTTTATATGCTTGGTGATCAGAAGATCCTGGTAGTGCGGCTTGGGAGTGGCCTTGGCCGCCATCATTTTTTGGTATCAGAGCTGGAATAGCTCTATTTGAAGGATGAGTTTTTTTAATTGCATGTGATAATATCAGATTTGAATATTGCATGCATAGAGATGTTGCAGCACAGAGATTCCGTGCAGGTGGGAGATGAAGCGAGATCGTGCAAGATCTTAGAAGGTGAAATGAATTTTTTTTTTCTGATTTGAAATTTGTGATGAGAGTTTATGGTTGCAGAGGAGAAGATGGCATTGAACCTAGCATTCAGCTAAAGGCTGAATAAGGAGGACAATTGCAGTGTCCTGAAGAAAAGGTGAGTTGAAGAGATAGCCTGAAGAGTGAGCAGAGGAGAGTGCTCAAAGAGGTTCCAGAGGCAGTGAACCAAGTACTTACCAAAAGACTGAGGAAGAGAGCTTGGTGAGGTAAGTGGCGGCAAGACAGGAGAGCTTGTTGCAGAGGCTAGTGCAACTCATGGCAAGTGAGAAGATGATCATGGAGGATCATAGAAGAGGTTCAGAGGAATGCCATAGCAATGAGATGACTGCAGAAGACCGAGAAAGAGAGATTGCAGTAATGAAAGTGCAATTGTAGGTACTAGAGGAATGGCTGCAAGAGCAGGAAAACCAGAGTAGAGGATGGATCTTTCCACTGAAGGGAAAGAAAGTGAAATGGCAGAAGCTACAACAGAAAAGAGATCGACAAATAAACATGCAGTTAATGGAAGAGCTAAGAAAGCTCGAGCAAGTGATGGATGTACAGTTGAAATGTACGCAACTCAGAGCAGCTGAGTTGGAAGAGGAGGTTATCATTGATGAAACAGAGGAAGAGATCATTGATGCTTTCTTGAATTATTGGACAGATCCAGATCAGCTGGATAATGTGAATTCTTGTGTTTTTATAGCTGACAGTTGTGATATGATTACAGGTTTTGTTGAAGAAGAAGTTCATGTGAATGAAGAAGATGATCAGCTGGAAGAGTTGGTATATGAACCGACAGTTAAGGTTGTTGAAACTTGTAGTTTTCAAAATGACAAGTTGTGTATGCATGCAGAGATTGTAAGTGATGATGATGTTATGCTTCAGCAATGTCACCGAGAAATTTCATTGCTGGAATATTTGTTGAAGAATTCAGAGTATGACAAAGAGATGGCCGAAGGAAGAGTTCAATACAGTGAACGAGTGCAAAAAGATATCATGGAAGCAGATGATGTGAGAGGAAGATTGGGTGACAGTCTTGAGAATTCTTCAGAGAATTCTTTGGGCAGAGAGAATCAGCATACTGATGTGCTGATAGTGGAGGAGACTTCAGTACAGCATACTGAAGTGTTGGCAAAAGAGGACAAGGCACTGATGCCTTCTGATTTTTATTCTAACAAGTGTTTTGTGAATGCAGGTATTGTTGCAGAACATTTGAGCAGTCAAATGAAGGAAGAAGAAGTTTTCTGTTCTGGAAAACAAGAGGGTATGGATGATTGGGTGGCATTAAGATATGAGAAAGTCAGAACAGAAACAAGAAGTGAGCGAGTGACAGTACAAACTGAGCAAGCCGTCTTAGCTCAGCAAGCAAACCAACAGCCGGGAGATTTATTGGATCGAGAGATTGAAAGTATCAGAAGACTGATGACAAAAGAATCCCGGAAGAAAACAGCAGTAGCAAGGAAGAGAAGCAGCGGAAGCATCAGCAAAATGAAAATAGAAACAAATTGCGAAAGTGCAGCAAGTGGAGCAAGACAACATAAAGTGTGGGATCCAGACGGACAAAGATTTAAAACACATGATCTAGAGATCATGGTCATTTTCAACCTTGGAATTCTGATGTAGGAACATTAGCTTGGGAAAATACCTTGTATTTTTATTAAACCTAGGGGTCTCATGTTTTTGAGAAATTGTTAATTTTATGTAAATATTTATGAGATTTTTGAGGATTTGTAATGTTTCCAAATAACTGGACAACAAGAGAGAAATTAGCCTTGAAATATTTCAGAATCAATTATAAGCCTAAGATTAGATTTAGTTTCAAGAGTTTTAGGGATAAAATCTTGATTGTAGGGGTGTTGAGATATTTGAGGATTTTGTTGAGTAATTAAGGGGATTTGAACCTAAATTGATTAAATTTAATCTGTATAAATTTATGAGCCTCAAAGGCATGAAAAAAGAGAGGTGAGCGTGAGGTTTCCTTGAGAGCCTTCGGCAGTTGTAAAAGGCCATCAGCATAGAATATCTGGCCAAAGATAGTTGTAAGCAGTGTCCTTTTTATTTATGTAAATAATGTTTGAGAGGCATATGTATATTATTGATTTAATGGGTAGCCTTATTCAAGGCAGAAATCGATGTTGTATAATGTGAAATTTGCACTAAGGGTTAATGGCTCTTGTTTTCCTATGCGCTACAATCATGTATGTTAATCATTAAAGGTATCTTTCTTTTGTGCACAGTCATCTTGCTTTGACTCTTACTTTACTATGGCATGAATTCTCATAATTCTCATTAAGAAATGGTGGCACCATTGAGAGTTCATAGCCGTAAGGTTGAACCGTATCTATATGGTTAACTCCGTGGGCGGACAACAAATTCAAACGCTGTATACCTGTGTGTAATTCTTTAACTGAATTGGTGATATCAACGTGCAATCCGTGTGGCTTAGAGTTGAATTCGGTCTTAGCTAAATTTGAGCTGCTAAAATATGCCGAGGGTTCAATACCAGAAAATTTCATGTCTGTCGGGATGCGTTGAAATTCAAACGGTGTTCACAGAAAGTGATCTGAACACCAACTACTAGAAAATCTGAAGTTGTCTGGCAGTCTCAAATTCGCGTTGCAGGTGTGACTTGTGGTTACAAGACCCGATATATATATCAGAGCCTGCCGATAGCCTGCGCCGGGCGTAGGTAGATGCCTCTACTGGTTGTGTATTGCATATCTTAATAATGATTGAAATTGCGTGAAATGCGCTGATTATAATTTCCTCCATGCGCCAGTGTTATGGTTGTTAACCATTTGGAATCTGTTTTCCTTTCATATAGCGCCGAAAGCGGAGTGCTATGCATGTTCCGCATTTGTAGATTGAATGCGGGTGTATAAGGATAATTGTTGTTCAAGTTTAATTGATGACGGATACGCATATATACATAGCGGTTTCTCTTAGAAGCTCGGCGCTATGTCCAGTTAAGAGGTGAGATAGCGTGAATGGTCTTTTATTCCTCCGTCTACTAATTGATTGTGCTTTCAAATTTGGTTCCATTAAAATCAGATGTCAATCCTTTGGTTTGATTGAACCGCGGATATTGTTTTCCCATAATTAATGAACTGGTGTGTATGGAATAATGCGGGTGTTTCTTGGTAGTGAGGTGCTCTGCGTCATTATCATGCTTCGGCTTTATCCGCATATATATGCACTAAACCTGGGCAAAAGGCGAAAGTATAGTTGTTACCCCTGATGAAGAGCATATGATGGATGGATGAATGAATTAGAAGAACCCATGCACTAGATTAGATGCGCTTCTCACAGGACTTAGTCACACTTTAGTAGACTTGTTTATTGGAGTTCTAGAAAATCCTTATGAAGGGTGTTGAATTGGTGAAAAGGCGTGAAAACCCTTTTAATATTTTTCAGATCCTTAGTTATCGCTCTCAAATTCGCCAGGTTGAGAAGGAGATATCTGACTTCATGCAGTATCAGATGCCAGATGCCAGTAGTATCTGACTTCATGTGAAGAATCTAATAACAGAGCTGAAGAGTCTTGGTCATCTTTACCGTTTGCGGTCAATAGATGAGAGCTAGTTGAAGGAAACAATCTCCAAATACATTTCCAAGCGGAGCAATGATCCCTGTGAGAATGCCATGCTACCCCAACAAACGGGTGCAGATGATATGTTTGATGGAGCTTTAGTTGAGCTTCGCAGTTATGATGGGTCAGTAAAATTGATTTTGTTGCAGGTTTCGAAAAAAATTGGAAATTCGAAGAGGATTCATCTCAAAAGAGAGGTGTATGCTGTTCGGGTGCACAGTATGGGAGGGATTGGCAAACAGCTATGGCAATGGCCCTCAGCAACGAGAAAGAGATTAAAGGGTTTGATTGCAAAGCAATTTTGGAACTTTGGTTGCATTAAACGAAACGGAAGCCTTTTTTTGAAGCAGTAGAGAAAATAAACACAGAGGCAACCATTGTCTCTGCATCTTCTATACCAGCTTAGTTTGGCGGTGTCGGTCTTGCCAGCGTAACAAGATGGTAAACATGGGTTTTGGAGCATAGTTTTTATAAATCATCATGGAGAAAGTTTTTATATGCTTGGTGATCAGAAGATCCTGGTAGTGCGGCTTGGGAGTGGCCTTGGCCGCCATCAAAAATTTATCTATTATACCTTAAGAAAGGTAAGAGATTAGTTTATCTTTTTAAAATGCTATTTCAATGCATAGGAAGCATTAGGATAAGCATCCTAAGTTCATTATAGCTTTGGTGACTTAGAACGCTAGGAAGCTTAGTATTGTGACAAATACTTGGAAATATATATATATATATATATATATATATATATAATATATATATATATATAATATATATATATATATATATATATATAATATATATATATATATATATATATATAATATGATGCAGGAGCATGCGACTCAGAAGGAAAAAGCCTGCAATTTCTATGTTTTTCTAGTTAAAAAAATAGGAACAGGGTAGAAAATAAAACTTTCTATCTTTTCACAGATAGACAAGTTGTAAAAATCCTTAAGTTACTATGTAAAAAGTCTTCTTTGTAATAGGTAAGGTTATCCATTATAAATAAAAATAAATTGGTCGCTTGCTGGAGGGAGAGAGGAGGCGATGCCAGAACTATTATTATGAAAATTCTCCAGTGTTTCTAGCATTGGTTTTCTGATAAAATGTTTGTATAATCGATTATGCTATGAATGGATCGCGTTGAAGCATTGAATAATTATTGTGCTGTGTATGGAAAAGGCTCGAATCGCCTTCTATTCTCCACTGGATACATTACTGTGCATTGAGCCTCCAGTTGTATCTTTGTTGTAATGATTGCACCATTTTAATTTCATTTTATTACAGTCAACGTTACTGTGGATTGAAAGTCGATGGGATGCCTTAGAAATTCAGTAGTTCTAACATATACGTAATTATTTGTATGTGATATATAATTTAGTGTGCATTGAAGCTTCTGGGGCAACAGTGGCGGTATAAGTTCGAACCTCGGCGTATTTTCCAGTTAAGAGAATTATAAAACTTGATATGCTGTATATGCGTGGTGGTTCTCCTTATTCTTTTGGTCGAATACAGAGTTATATGCGTGGCTGCATATGCATGGTTATTTTCTTATTTTCTTTTGGTCGAAGTTCGAACTGCAGTGAAAAGAAAAGGAGCGTTGTATAGCTATTAGCGCAGAACAGTGTGGTCAATTTCTTGTTGGGACGGGTTCCTCACAACGAATGGCTTGAAGAACGTGCTGTTTTCCAGGTGAGCGTTCTATTAATTACTTCTATTCAAAAGACTGGTTCGCTGTTGTAAATATCACAACTGATTCGGTCCATTCAGATGGTCTGAGCTCTGCTGTAGTTGTTCGTTGGTATTCAATATTTCATTGTATTAGAATGAATTGTATGGAATGGCTATTGTATAATTTGTAGCGTAAATCCTTCCTTAGAAAAGGACGCCAATAATAATAGATGTATAATCCCTTGTAAATCCTACGTAAAATTTTAACATTTGTTGTCTTTGATTATAATTTAGAAAGGTTGTGGCTCGTTGAAAAAGGAATGAAGCTATCAGTTTAATGACTAATACGCTTGAAGACAATACAATGGAAAGAGAGGTGGATATTGAGGAGATTGCAACCAAATTGGAGAGACTATCTTTAATGTTTGCACCCTCGCCATCATCAGGTGGTATCAGAGCTAGAATTCTCAGCTAAAGATATTTGTTTTTTTTCCTGAATGAGAACAGAAGGTTTTTCGAAAACTAAAATGTTTTTTTGAATGTGTGATGAATGATTGAAAGGAAGATCAGAATTTTTAAATTTGATATGCAAGCTACACAAATGCAGTGAAGAAGATTGCAGAAATGGAAAGAAGACAAGATCATGTAAGATCTTAAAGGTGAGATAATTTTTTTGAGTTGAAATTTATGATTGAAGTTTATGGTTGCAGAGAAGATGATGGCAGTGAAACTGGAATTCAGCTGAAGGTTGAATAAGGAGGACAATTGGAGTGTCCTGAAGAAGAAAAGTGAGTTGAAGAGATAGCCTAGAGAGAGCAGAGGAGTGCTCAAGAGGTTCCAGAGGCAGTGAACCAGTACTTAACAAAAGACTGAGTGAGGAGAGCTTGGTGAGGTAAGTGGCAACAAGAGAGATTGTTGTTGCAGAGGCTAGTACAACTCATGGTGAGTGAGAAACTCATGAGGAAGCAGTCTGCCAGAGGGAGAGGGACTTTCAGAGGAAAAGGAAGTCAAGGTGGTAGTGGAAGATCTACAACACCTAAAGAAGGAGCTAGCAGTAGCTCAACCCAGCATGCAACCACAGGAGGTGATGCAAGAGTCAAAGGGAGTTTTTCTAGAGGAAGAAGAGGTTCAGAGAAATGTCACGGAGAGGAGATGACTGCAGAAGTTCGAGAAAGAGAGATTGCAGTAATAAAAGTACAATTGCAGGTACTAGAAGAATGGCTGCAAGAGCAGGAAGATCAGAATAGAAAATGGCTCTTTCCACTGGGGGGAAAGAGAGTGATTTGGCGACAATTGCAAAGGAGGTTGAGGCAAATTGTGGTTGCCTTGTTGAAAAAGGGACTTAGAGTTCTTGTGCTAGAGATGAAATTTGAAGATTCCGCATGCAGATCTGATCAAAGGGAAGTGATGAAGGAAGAAATCAAGACTAAAAAGTCTTGTGGTTTTAAAATTGATGAGTTGTGTATGTTTGCAGGTGCAGAGGAGGTTTCCATTGGTGAAACAGAAGAGAAGATCATTGATGATTTCTCGAGTTATTGGGTAAATCCAGATTAGCTGGATAATGTAAAACTGTGTATTTTTGTAGCTGACAATTGTGATGTGATTACAGGTTTTACTAAGGAAGATATGCAATCTTATGAAACTGTTACAGCACAAGAGGAAGTTCTTATGGATGCAGAAGAAGTAGATCAGTCTGTAGCACAAATAAGTGAAGCAATAGTTGAGACTGTTGAACTTTGTGATTTTCAAACTGAAAGTTTGTCTGTGAATGCAGGGACTATAAGTGATGATGATATGCTTCAACAATGCCACAGAGAAATTGCATTGTTGGAATACTTGTTGGAGAATACAGAGTATGACAGGGAGATTGTAGCAGATGAAAGAGTTCAATGCAGTGAACAAGAGGAAAAATACATCATGGAAATATATGGTATGAGAGGAAGACTATTTGACAGTCTTGAGAATTCTTCAGAGGATTCTTTGGGAAGTTTGGATCAACATACTGATGTGCTGATAGTGGAAGAGGATTCAGAACAGTGTACTGAAATGCTGGCAAAGGAGTACAAGGCACTGATGCCTTATGATTTTTGTTCTAAAAAGTGTTTTGTGAATGCAAGTATTGTTGTAGAACATTTGACTCAGTTGAGTAGTCAAATGAAGGGAGAAGAAGTTTTCTGTTCCAGAAGACAAGAGGGTATGGATGATCGGGTGGCAGTCAAAATAGAAACAAACGTAGAAGCAAGAAGTCAACGAGTGACAATACAAATTGAGCAAACCGTCTTAGCTCAGTAGGCAGCAAGAAATCAACAACTTGAAGATTTATTGGACAAGGAAATTGAATTAATCAGAAGAATCATGTTGAAAGTGTCTCAGAGGAAGACATCAACAAGGAAGAGAAGCAGCAGAAGCAGCAACAAAATGAAAACAGGGACCGACTGTGAAAGTGCAGCTAATGGAGCAAGACATCATAAGATATGGAGACCTGGAGAAAAGCAACGAGCAACAGCAGATGATGACTTGCAGAACAAAGTGTGGGATCCTGGAAGACAAGAACAAAGACTAAAACGCATGATCAGGAGATGATGATCATTTTTAACCTTGGGAGTCTGATGCAGGAGCATGCGACTCAGAAGGAAAAAGCCTGCAGTTTCTATGTTTTTCTAGTTAAAAAAATAGGAACAAGGTAGAAAATAAAACATTTTTTTTTTTTTTTTAGTTAAAATAGCATAAAAGTAATGAATAAAACTTGCTATCTTTTCATAGATAGACAAGTTGTAAAAAGCCTTAAGTTACTATGTAAAATGTTTGCTTTGTAATAGGTAAGGTTATCCATTATAAATAAAAATAAATTGGCTGCTTGCTAGAGGGAGAGAGGAGGTAGCGTCAGAACTACTATTATGAAAATTCTCCAGCGTTTCTAGCATTGTTTTTCTGATAAAATGTTTGTATAATCGATTATGCTATGAATGGATCGCGTTGAAGTGTTGAATAATTATTGTGTTGTGTATGGAAAAGGCTCGAATCGCCTTCTATTCTCCATTGGATACATTACTATGCATTGAGCCTCCAGTTGTATCTTTGTTGTAATGATTGTGCCATTTTAATTTCATTTTATTACAGTGAACGTTACTATGGATTGAAAGTCGATGGGATGCCTTAGAAATTCGGTAGTTATAACATACACATAATTATTTGTATGTGATATATAATTAAGTGTGGATTGAAGCTTCTGGGGTGACAGTGGCGTTATAAGTTCGAACCTTGGCGTATTTTCTAGTTAAGAGAATTATAAAACTTGATATGCTGTATATGCATGGCGGTTCTCCTTATTCTTTTGGTCGAATACAGAGTTATATGCGTGGCTGCATATGCGTGGTTATTTTCTTATTTTATTTTGGTCGAAGTTCGAACTGCAGTGAAAAGAAAAGGAGCGCTGTATAGCTGTTAGCGCAGAACAGTGTGGTAAATTTCTTGTGGGGACGGGTTCCTCACAACGACTGGTTCGAAGAACGTGTTGTCTGCCGGGTGAGCGTTCTATTAATTACTTATATTCAAAAGACTGGTTCGTTGTTGCAAATATCACAACCGATTTGGTCCATTCGGATGGTCTGAGCTCTGCGGTAGTTTTTCGTTGGTATTCAAGATTTCATTGTATTAGAATGAATTTTATGGAATCGCTGTTGTATAATTTGTAGCGTAAATCCTTCCTTAAAAAAGGATGCCAATAATAATAGATGTATAATCCCTTGTAAAGCTTGCGTAAAATTTTAAAATTTGCTGCCTTTGATTATAATTTAGAAAGGTCGTGGCTTGTTGAAAAAGGAATGAATCTATCAGTTTAATGACTGATACGCTTGAAGACAATACAAGGGAAAGAGAGGCGGATATTGAGGAGATTGCTGCCAAATTGGAGAGATTATCTTTAACGTCTACATCGTCGCCATCAATATATATATATATATTATATAGATATATATATAATATATATATATATTATATATTATAATGTATATTGTATAGATATATATGTATATATATATATATATTATATATATATATAATATATATATATATATAAATATATATAATATATATATAATAATAATATAAACTTTCTAAACATACGCATGGTTTGCTAAAAAAATAAGTAGAAAATTTTGTAAATAAAAAGAGTTGGTATATAAATAATTTTTTTTTGAATATTTATTTTCATATATAAGTTGATTTCATATATAATGAAAATCAATTAACTTAAGGGGTTACCTCAAATGCTTATTGTTAACATTGTTAGGTATTGCACTATTTTTGTGCTAGAAGGTGTCAAGTTCGAGTCTGTTTGGTGAGATGCACTAGCCTAAACCAATGATTTTACTAGAAATTCCATCCAATGATTGTGGAGAAGCATCCCTTGGATTTTCCCACAAACTATTGAACACACACACACTAGGAAACACATGTTCTTCAATATTATTCTCACTTAGGTTGTACACCTTCATAAACTAAGCAATTATATTATGGTTTGGAGGGAGTCCCTTGTCCCACAAAGAAAGTGACCTCATATTTAAATTTGAGGATTGACTAGGATATGATATTAAAATATATTTTTGTTTTTATAATATATAATAGAAAACTTTTAAATATAGACAATTACAAACTCTTACAATTGGGAATAAATATTCTTAAACAAAAAATTAAGATCTAATGAAGGAAGGGGTTTAATTCAAGGTAAAATTCTTTTTGAATATAAAAGCTTAAGTTTCAAGATTTTTACTATGTTGTCTCATTTAGAATGAAATATAAATAGGGACCCTTGTTAAGTTGGGAGAAAACATATAGATTCAAATTAACAATGACCTTAATACAAAACATACTTTGTTACTAGGCACATTCTTCCACTCATGAAATGAGTAACTTCAAACAATATCTATATATCTATATATATATATATATATATATATATATCTATATATATATATGAGGAAACTTTTGGGAACTTTGTCCCACAAAGAAAGTGGCCTCATACTTTAATTTGAGGATTTACAAGGATATGATCTTAAAATATATTTTTGTTGTTATAATATATAATAGAAAACTGTTAAATATAGATAATTACAAACTCTTACAGTTGGGAATAAAAATTCTTAAACAAAAAATTAAGATCTAATGAAGGAAGGGGTTTAATTCAAGGTAAAACTATTTTTGAATATAAAAGCTTAAGTTTCAAGTTTGGTACTATGTTGTTTCATTTAGAATGAAGGATAAATTGGGACCCTTGTTATGTTGGGAGAAAACATATAGATTCAAATTAACAATGACCTTAATACTACACATACTTTGTTACTAGGCACATTCCACTCATGAAATAGGGTTTGAGGAACATAAAAGAATAAATAATACACACACACACACACACACACACACGAGGAAACTTTTGGGAAAATACGCACGAGAAAATATTCGGAAAAATACCCTTGAAGCGATCACATTTCGTCAGCTTATTATTAGAGCCTAACCTTGAGAGGCGTCAAGGATAATTAACCTTGTTACCTCCCATTAGCAAAGTGCTTTAGCGACGTGAACTTTACCAATTGAGCTAACCCTTATAGATATAACATTTATATATATTTTTAGAAAATTTAATGAATTTTTAATTAAAAAAATATTTAAATAGTTTTTTGGAAAAAAAATAAATAAAAAATTGCCTAATCATTTAAAAAAATGGAAAATTAGAAATTTAACCCCTAAATATAAACATAATATCTTACATGAAACACATTTTAAATTGGAATATTAGATAACTAGCTCATTATTAAACTCAATGAATTATATCAACTTTTATGTTTTATGTTATTGGCATTTGGCCACATCTATGTCAATGAATTATAATTTCAATCCCCTGAATTAAATACACTAATATATACTAATAAATTTTATTATGAAAACACTATTAAAAAATGTAAAAAAATGTCCAAAACTATTAATAAAAGTTTCTCATAAAAGTTTCCAAATAATCTACAAACTCCTCATTTTTCTTAATAAATTAAAAAAAATACAAACACATAAATTTTACTTTATAATTTTCAAAGTAACTTTCTTTCCTTTACATTCCATGTTTCCTTTTTCAACTAGAATACATTAGGTTAAATTCAAATGGTTTTTAAAGTAAGATATTAATATCATTTTATCATTAATTAACAAGAGCCATGTGGTGGTATGCCACTGCTTATTTGTATACATAAATTGTGTGCAGATAGTTTTTAGTGGATCGAGTTAAAATGATATGTATGAATATGAAATCATTACAAAACAACTATTTAACACATCATACATAGCTGAAGCTCACACGCACAAGTTATACAACTTTCTTTCACCTATCCCTTTGATGTCAAATCAAGAACACAAATTTAAAAACCATTAATCCCATATAGAAAAACATATAACTAAATTTAATAAGAAACCAATTACAATATATGGAAAATTTAGGCCTGACCAATTACTAAAAACAAAGTTAAGATAAATCTAAGTATTTTGAAACTAATTCCAAAATATTCAATTTTAATTTCTAAGTGTAATTTTGTAGATTATTCTTAATCCAAAAAAAGCATTAGCTTTTGATAATATCATTTTTTTTCACCTAAACCTATTTTTATTGGTATTTATTTACATGGGATGGAAAAACAAGTTTTTTGCAAAAATTACTTTTACCTTGCTTTTTCCAAAATGACATTTATGTCTTTGTTTTATTTATTTAAATACGAAAAAACATTGCACTATTTTCCTTTGCTGTTTACTAATATTTTCAGTTATTATTTTAATGGAAATTTTATTTTTTATAACAAATAAGAAAACAATTGGAGCACTTTGACATTTGCTCCACTTCACATCAGGTAAGAGAACAAGGGTAAACAAAAGAAAAGGGGTTGTAGTGATTGTCAGTTTTCAAAATTTGAATTTTTTTTAATTATCTATATGACAACCCCACCCAAGGTTATGGTATGAGCCACATTGTAAAAAGGATGTAAATATTTTACAATATTTTAAATAACAAAAAAATGGGGCTGATTCTTGGGACATGAATTCTAGAGTTGGGGATGGAGAATTGCTACTAGGGATGATATTGTTTCATGTGCAAAGAAGA
Organism: Pinus taeda; assembly: GCA_000404065.3. Classification (NCBI taxonomy): domain Eukaryota; kingdom Viridiplantae; phylum Streptophyta; class Pinopsida; order Pinales; family Pinaceae; genus Pinus; species Pinus taeda. Next base: position 191,668 of record APFE030250061.1, read on the forward strand.
AACATGAACTTGAAGACAACCATTAAAGGTTGGTTGGTGCATGAAGGAAAGGAATTGGTTCCTAAAATTAAATGGGTTGAAGAAAGTACTCAGGCCCATGCTTGTTTGAGAAAACAAAACAAACAAAAGAGGACATAATTTATGGAGGGACTACAAAAACAAGGATACATCAGTAATGGAGGGGCAAGAAGGTTCCCCAAAATAGGGGGGATTAAAAAAACATGATGCAGATAGAGGAAGATGGGGAATTCATGAACAACGAGAGAAGGAAAAGGGCATTCACAACTAGGAAGAGGATTACAGAGTGGGAAGAAGCAAAAACTTCAATCATGTTCGAGAATAAAATTGAGGAAGGAAGAGAGGCAAATCAACAACAATAACTTCCAACAAGCAACGATGAAGATAAGAGAAGAGAAGGGGATCAATTCTCTATGCTTGGAGGTTGTGGGTTGAGTGCTAGTCTCTAGAGCCCTGTAACAACTTGGGTTCCCTGGAGGCTGTGGGTTGAGATATGTTTCCTAGAACCCTGTAACAACTGGGTCCCTGGAGGATGTGGGATGAGACTAGTAGCCTCTAGATCCCTGTAACATCTTGGGTCCTTGGAGGCTATGGGTTGAATGAAATATCTGGAGCATCGTAATAGATTTGGATTCCATAGAGGCTTTGGATTGATCTAGCTACTTTTGGGCCCTATAATAGCTTGGGAGGAGACCATCCCAAAGCCGTGACAAAGAAAAGTTTGATCACAGTTCCTGGTTACTACCCGAACCGGTACAAATGTTTCTTAACTCCCTCGGAGGGGGTGAAACATTGTATTTGCACAAGGGGTTGAGGTTGGGAACCTATGGACTCCCCATGTAGGAAAGAAGAAATCAAATTAGTTGTGGGGATTGAAGCAAGAGGTCCTTTGGAATCCCTGACACATTTGGTAGCTGAAGTGTGGTCCTGACAACCAAAATCCGCCCAGACTCTAGAATTTGGCTTGGGGGTGATAACTACAAGTAAAAGTGGATGTGACAGTCTATGGTTGGGTGGAAAGTCATAATCCTAGACTCAATTTTGATGCAGACAAAAAGATAAATATTATATGGTTACTATTTGCAATTAATGGGTTATGATGCATTGACATTGTAATATACATGGATAAACATGGACTATAATATGTGATTTTGTGTATATATCTATGATGCAATTATGAAGGGATATTTCCATGATTTGTATATTGATTGTGGCTATGATTATGTATGGGTACATGTGTGTTGTTCTTAAATGAAAAAGTAAATAAGTTAATATCCTAAACAAGGGTAATCATAGAGTGTCTAAATATCATAGTGGAGAATAGTCCCATAACAGTATTGCTTAAGCTATTGAATAGAGGCAGACTTTCACCCTGAAAGAAACGCTTAATGATATCATAAATAATTCAATAACTGAATTTAATGAGCTCAATGATCTATTCCAGTTCCAAACCATGATCAGTTAAAAGAAGTGGGTTTTGAGACCCTCTGTATTAATGTACAATTTTATAAGAAAAAACCTCTGTTGGCCAAAGTCAGTTAATGTTTACATTAGGGTATCTATTTACAATTTGCTATGTCGATAAGCGAATAATATGAAAAATATCAAGGGAGTGTCCTAGGGTTGATCATGCCATGTTGTCATACTTCATAAGATTTATCTTTTCTTGTGTAGAAGCCTCCATTCATGCCATATGGAATTTGATGATGAGGGCCACAATCTCATGCAAGTAGCTAAATTCTCAAGCTACCCATGAGTAGCCTTGAGGAGTTGCTGAGAGTGTTCGTGAGGGCTATGGAACAATTGGCATGTGGCAGGTGAGGTGGAAGCCCCCAAGAAGCTCGTACCAGGCTTCTGATAGATAAGAGATGTAGGAGCAACTATTTTGCAATGCGAGGAGTTCCCTACCTGAAGATAGGGAAGGTCCATGGGGTAGGAACCACTCAATGTAGCTATCATCCAAGCTCAAAAGGGGTAGCGCCATGGAACATTTTAGTATGACTTTGAAAAATTGGTGAGGTCTTGATGTAGATATAGAAGTCAAATGGATCCCTAAGACTAGGCCGTAGTTGAGAGGATTAGCTCGAGGTAGTTCGCAAAGTAGTAGACTGGGTCTCCAGGGAGAGCGTAAAAATCTCCACTAAAGGATTTGCATGGTGTAGAGCCAAAGTCCCATGATCGAGCCATTCTTGAATAATAAGGAAGGGAATTTATTATGGAGAAAAGAGGTGAAACCCCAAACTTAAAATAAAGGATTGGATAAGGCTTATCCTCTTGTAGTTAGTACTACAGGAAGGAAAGCTTCCGATTGGAGTAGATGGATTCTCCTCTTGGGTGATTGGACATCCAAAATGGATTATCTACAGGGCACACACAAGCAAGTGGATGACCGAAATATCAGAGGATAGACTAATGCTTAGATAATATCATAAGAAAAGTAGTGTCGATCCCATCTTAGTCAGAGGCTGGGAGGTCGACCTATATATGCAATGGAAGGACATGCGAGTGATATGCTGAACTGACTGGGTTGAAGGTTGGGGGTCGGTCGGTCGGAGGGAGGCCAAGTTACGAGCTCCAGGAAGAGCCAACCCTGAATAAGTTGGGAAGTCGGGAGTTGGGAGCGGGATGACAGCATGAAGTAAGAGACATGTATGTCCCGACCATCCGAGCATTTGTTGAATTTATAGGGCCATGGTGGAATGCCGCATGGAATCATGAAATTGGTGATCACCATTCCCTGTGCACGAGAAAGTTAAGGACAAAAATGCAAAAAAGCGGATAGAAAAGAAAAATAAAAGAAAACCGAGGGTGGACCCTCCTGATCCTGTTTCCATGAGCATATAATAGGACCAGATTCACTAGTAACGACTCCCCTTCCTTAGTGAGGTAAGGGGGTTTGTTACAATCTATTCATCCATGTGTTTCCCATTTCTTATGGAATTTTATATATCAAAGAAGTTATTGACCGTGTTTTCCTTTAAGAAAGGTGTAGACAAGGATCCCCTTCCTGAAATGCTTTAGGTTGCTGCCTAGAGTGTAAGCTATTTTTTTAATTTATTTGGTGAATAGTTCAAGATTGTTGTCCATAGTGTGAGTTATTTATTTTTAATTGGTTTGGAAAATAGTTCAAGAATAAGGTTAATTAATTGCTTATTTTCATTATTGTTACATATTTAACTTATTTGAAACTAATAGATGTGTAGTTTAAGATCATAATCAAATCATATCCTATTAAACAAGTTTTTACATAAATATATCTTGAAAAGTCTCTTTTAGATGATAATTTGTAGGAAATGCATATGTTTTTAATTATTTTATTTGTGTTTCCTATGCATGCAAATTAACAAGACTTTTGACACAAGGAATGAGAAGATTAAGAAACTTGATATTGAACTGACTCAATATAAAGAACAAATAAAAAAGACTAGATTTGGCTCTATCCAAGATGCTATCAAAATATGATACTGTGTCCACAGTAGCAATTATTTTATTGAGTCTCAGGTCAATTATTGATATCATGAGTGTATATGTTATTTGATATTATAAATTTTTTCTAGAATTTAGGTAACTGATTCTCAAAGCCCACATTTTTTGTCTATTTGTATCTATACCCGTACCTAAAAATCCATTTCTACATTTTTTTTCTTTGTATCAACATGGCTAAATAAGAAGAATTCTATAGTAGTAGTTGTATTCACAACTAAATATTTGACATATATAAATACAAGGACATAGTGAATGGAAGGGAAGTTTTTGATGAAATGTGCAAATATTGATGCAACTCCTTGTGATAGTTTTATGTATAAGAACTTTTTCCCTAGAACTTTGGGCACGCCCAGTGTGGAACTGAGGTTCAACATGAAATTAGGTTTCACCTTCTGCTCCATATGATAGACATAACGTTTTGCATGGACATAATGACACACATAAATTACAAATAAAAATACTGTGGCAAAAAATAATGGAATGTATCCTCTTGGGGAAACTTGTACAACATTGCTAAAAAGAATAGTAACTCCATTGTGCCATATACAATTATAAACATGATAAAAAGAAATAGATGAGTATGCTATATTATAAGCATTACTAATGTTAGCAAGGATGAAGTGATAATCATGACTCCAATAACCATTATGCTTACATCCAATTTACATAAGGAATTGTTGACACATGGAAAAAATACTCCTGCAATGAGTGAGTATTTTACCAATCAAAGTTCCAATTAGAATTTTTTTCATTTTGTATGGCCATATACTCTCTATAACAAAGACCTAGTTTCCTATCTAAAACTAAAATTAAACAAAGAAAAACTATAAGTAATCTAAGAAAAAATATGTAATATAGTCTAATAATTTATAGAATATGAACACAGTCTGCTACAATGATTTAACAAATCTAAATAGTAGGAATTAAAGGATTTTAATGGGAATAATACCACATAAAATATGATGTGATTTAAAATCCTAACTAGAATTGAATCCAAAAAACTGAGGATACAAGTTTTGGCTGAATATTTAAATAAAAGATTTGAAAATATTTTCAGGTTTTCATCCTATTCAAACAATTGTTTTGGTATTTTCTGAAATATGTATGCATGCACAATTTAAAGTACATAAATAACAATTTCTTCCTCGTAAATGAGAGAAAATATGCCTATCATTGAATACTATATTGTGATGATCAACCAATATTAGATAAACTAACAATTTTTTAATTCCTGATGAAAAAAGGATGTAGACTTGAATATTATCATTTGAAATATTAAACAAAATTATGAAATATTCATTCAGAATAAAATAGCATAAGTTATAGAGTAATATTAGAGGCATTTATTAAGTAATTAAAATGACGTGTTGACATAAATGTCATAGCTCATCACACATTAGCGCTAAAAATGGTCTTCAAAAAAGCTGGTACTTCAAACTTGATTAAAAACATTCAAGTCTATAGTCTTCACTGATTCTCGACCCTTTGCACCAATGAATAAGGGTCTATAAATACTAAAAAATAATACGATAAGTACTGAAACAAGAAAATCAACATATTTTCTAGAAGTAAATACCTAATTCTAAAAATAAAAATTCTATCTTTATTCAATTGATATCTCACAGAGAAGCACACATCCTTTCCTCATCTTCAGAATCTTCACAATTGAGGCTAAATAGTAGGAAAGGTGCATGTAATTCGATATGAGTTTCCCATTGTGAATATATCTGGTATATTGTAGAGAAATAAATGAAAGAAAACTGATTGATATTGATCTGGCAGCGGACAATCAATCCTTTGACCTTTTTCTTCTTCTTCTTCTTCTAATATTTGACCTGAAATTTGGCAATAAGATTGATTTGTTCAAAAGGTAGTTTCATTTTTTTGAAATTTTGTTGTTTCAAAACTTTTATCTTTTGGATTTCTACACCGGTCGTTAGAAACAAGATCTTCCATAGACTACTTTAATTCTCTTGGAACTGCTCCCTTTAATGACATGTCACCTGATAGGTTAAATTCTTCTATAAATCCTATTCCTTTTTCCCAAATTTTTCAACATTTCTCATATGTTGTTTATATCCATGATCTAATTTCTTTTCCCTCTTTCTCCTTGCAACTCGAGGATGCAACCATCAATATTTTATCTCTCTTAGAAACTTTTGGAATTTCATTAGACTGGAATTTCTTTTCCCAATCAAGAATACAAAGAAATTTGTTTTTAATTGGTTTGTCTTCTTCTACCAATGAATCAATTGTTTCATTTAAATTTGTAATTTCCTGATAAAATCTTGAGATTTTATCCATCTTTTTATAGAAGTTTAATTGATTTTTCTTTAAAATTAGACAAATTTGTAAAGTTCGTTCCTTAAAAACTTCTAGACTCTGTGTTTCTTCTTGATTCTGGTTGAGTTGATTCTTAAGAGATTCAATTTTCTCTTTCAAGGTCATAACTATAATCTCAAAATTATTTTTTGTTTCTTTCTTCCAGATGTGGGTTTGATCTTCATGTGATTTTCTCAATTCTTGAATTTCCTGTTCATGTTTTTCATTTGCTTCTTTCAATTATTTATAAAAAATTTCTATAGGTTTTCCCTTTCTACAATAATTCCTTGAACTAAATTGGCAGAATTCCTCTACCAATTTTCTTCATTGAACAATTCATTTTTCTTTAATTTTTTTTTTCCTCCAAAACTTTAATTTTATGAAAACTATTATCAGATGAAGTTGCAAGCTCTTTCAAATGATATTGATTGTAATTAACAAAATATCCTAAAGCTTGAGAGGATTCTTTAGATTTTCCTTTTACATCTCCCTGAGCCTGCCAACTGAATTTAAATACATTCTCCAGAGTATCATGTTTTTGTTTCTTTTTTCTTCTGACAACTGATTTTGTTTGATTATTAAAATAATAATTTGTCAAAGAAGGGATTGTATCTAGAACAACTTCTAATTCAGAAAATTGTTTAAACAAAAATGATTCTTATGGAATCTTAGTAGAAATGGGTGTTATTGATGTTTGAGGGGATGTGGTTGATATAGTATCCATTTATTTATATGATTCTATTTTTTCCTCATTTTAATTAGTGGTGGTTTCACTAGATACTTGTTTTTCTTTCTCCTTATCTAATTCCATTTCTTTGACTTATGTAGTTTCTGGTTTCTTTTGCTCTATTTCCTCATGAGAATTAATCACAACAAGACCTTGCTCAATTGTTTTTTGTTTTGTTTTGTTTTTTTTTTTAAATTTTTATTTTGTTTTTGTTTTTTTGTTTTTTTTTTTTTGGATCTTTGTTGTTCCTGCACTTTCCTGCATCTCTTTCATAACTTTTATAGCTATGACTTCAAATTCCTTAACTGTGACAACAAAATCTTATGTTTTTTCAGTTTCTACCCCTTGTTCATTTTGACAAATAATAGAAGGATATGAAGTGATTTGGCTAAAATTAAACTAGAAAAATTCAGTAGTCTTTAACTATTAAAATGAAATGTTGAGATGGATCTCCTTTTCCTTTAGGAAAATTTTGAGCATATTTTCCCTAAACTCTTGCAATTGTTATCTTGTTTCACTATTTAAGAGTTTTTCTCTTTCAATAGCTTGCTGAAAATCATTAATGCTTATAAAAATATCATCAAAAGGGGGTTTCTCATGAATATATTTTTATATAACTGAACGTTATATAATGAATGCTAATGGTTCCACTAGGATCATATTCATAATGAGGCAAAGGAAATAACAAAACTTCTTGAATCTCTTCAGATTCTTTGAATCCGTGCCCTTTGTCTTGAATATTAATGTCACCAAAATTGATTGGAAGATTAGCCCATATTTTCTTTTGCAACTTACTCAACTTTTTGGCCCGCCCATTCAAAATAACTTGATTAGCCACTTCTCTCAAAGCAAGTATTTTCAGAATATATCAGGGTAGAAGGTGGGGACGAACTTCACTTCCAAAAACTCTGACATAGGAAAGTAATTCCTCAACAAAGGAGTCACCTATTGATTCTAGGCCTTCTCTCAAACTTTGACTTATTCTGGGAGTTATTGTTCCAAACACTTTTTCATGGAAATGAATCAAAACATAATGGAAAATATCATAAAAATGGTATTTGAAATTAGATTCCCATAGAATGGGAGCATAATTTTGAATGGGTAGCTGCTGATCAGATGGGTAGTCCAATTTCATGAGTGGGAATGGAACTGAGGCAATAATAATATCTATGAAATTGGAAGACATACAAAAAATATACTTGAACTTGCAGGGAGAAGATAATTACAGATTTAGTAAATCTGTGATATTTTGTGACATGATGTCAACCTAGTTTAGGAATTTCCCCTCATTCAAAATGCTATGGATGATTGGGATCCATTTAATTTTTGAATGCTCGAGACCTTGTTCCCCATATAATATGTTTAACATTTTAATAAAAAATCTAACACGCTTCTTAAAAATAGTTATGGGGTATTCCTTTTTTCTTTGAGCTTGAAACCTTGCTCATCTACTCTCAACCAGTCTTCAATTACTAAATCATAATTCCCTTGAAATTTATTCAAGAAAATACTTCGAAAATTATTAAGGAAGTCAACAATAAGGTGTATTCTGGGGGATTTAGCTTGTATATGGCGAAATAATACTTCAAATTTCCAAGAGGCTATGACAATTTCTTGATGGTTTGATATTTTTCATTTTTAATATCAACATGAGAGAAAATACATGAAACCATGTCATAATAGGGAAGAATTATTGCCCTAGTTATTACTTTATGTAACTATGTTGCTCTGATTGCTTAACATCGGTTGTTCTTTGTTTTAGCAGCTCTTATGTTTTTTAACCATTCTCTTTGCTCAAAGAAATCAAATATCTCCTCCCAGTTCATAGTACCTTCTTTTTGTGTTTTGTAAGTTGAATATGAGATGAGGAATGAGTCAAAGTTGACTTGTTCTAGTACTGTATCATCCATTCGCTTAATCTTTTCTCTAATTTGCTCCGTTTGTTGCTTTTCTGTTGGATATTTTCCATTTTTTCCCATTTTATGACCCGTGAGTAGTAATAAAGCATATATAAGTTTTCCTTATATAAAGTTTGAAATTGAATTCAAGAATTTCTAAAGTAACATCCTTCTTACATAGAATTTTTTGAAACTGGTACTGTGTTCCCTTCACTCAAATTTTCTTCAAACAAGACTTAAGAAAACAACATGTAGGTAAAACACTCTAAAATCTTAAAATTATGTTTAGAAATACGAGAAAATGAAAATTGAATGTGCATTAATTTCTTTTAAGTAGGCCAACTATTTTTGTTTTTGTGAATCAAGTAAACATTAGAAACTTATTATTAATTTCATAAATAAGCAACTAATGTGAAAAAAAAAAATTGAAAATATAAATCAAAAAGTGGACTGCACATAAATCAAGAAAAATAATATTTTATTCGGATGATCATACAATTGGGAGGTCGTGTGGTCAAGCATTTTTTATTTTATGATTGATTTTTTCTATCCTGACCCCAACTATACCATAGTAAAGTCTTGTCTTTAGGTAGGGTAGTCAGGAAGTCAGGCAGTCAAGCAGTTAGGTGTACTATTTAAAAAAAATTTGGTAGTTGGCCAAACTTTCTAGTCAGGTGCTTGGAAGGTTGGGTAATCAGGAGATTATAATTTTATTTACAGAACCTTTATGTGTTGGAATTATGGTACATGTGTTGTCCTTGATGGATACTCACATATATGATACCCAGAAATGAACCAATGATCTATGATGGCAGTTAATAGTGAAATAGGTCAATTCAGAGGTAACAACAAAGGATTACAGATCAAACTCTAGAGATTGAAGAAACAAAATGTCTTAAGAAGTATACGCTGGTTCACCTAGTCAGAGTCACGTATACAAGCAGGTATACTGAAAAAAGGGTGTATACGTATGCACACACTTACACAGAAGGAAAAGCACATATGAGATGGAAAATTAAGGATAATGAATGCCAAGAGTCCATACCATGGTATTAGCCCATAATATTGAGCAGAATAATGGTTACTTGATCCTGTCTAAGAATACTATAGGTTCTAAGTGTTTTTTTGGTCTGAGGTATTGAGAGAGGCTAAAAGTATATAAGGAGGAGAAGATCAAAGGGATAGGTGTGCAAGTGAATGGGTTTTCATGAATGCTTATATCTGAAGTATACTTTATGTTGCAAGGGCTATGGTTATGATATGATCTGAAATATCTTGTGCACCTTTGAATACAGTGTTGGATCAGGATCATGAGACCTGAAATGACTTATCATTGTATGACCCGATAATGGTTGGGCTAGATCCGAATGCTAATGCATGTTTCATTCTTTAAGTGTTATAACACATATTTCATTAAATTTGGAAGTAGTCAATGGATCTAGAATATATAACTTTAAATAGATTAAGTTTTTTCAAAACGGGGAATTAGAAAGTCACTTAGTTCACTAATTTTAATGTAGATATTCATTATTTTTTGTGAAAATATTATCATGATAAAATTTATAAAACAAATTCAAATAATATTGCAAAAGAAATTTTTTCACATCTTAATCTTGGATTTCTTACATTATCTATTTTAATATTTTTTATGGTTTGTATTAAGATATAAGATTGTTAAGATTATTTTATGAAAATAATGATGTGTATTTTACTATTATTAACCCATTTAATTATAATTCGATATAGTAGATATCATGGTATGTGTTAAGTTACAATTATTACTAAGACAATGTTGGCACAATTTAAAATTCTATCACCTTTGCAACACTAGTAATATCGTTGAAGATTTAAAAATTCTCATAGATCATCGAGTTTATACTCATATTGGATGTAAATTTCAAAATATTTGTGATGCTACTAACCTTATTGATCTTTTAACTACACAAAATTATGATGAGCTTGAAACACTTCTTTTAATGCTTTTTGAGCATAACAATAAAATTCGAAATAATTTTGAGTAATATCTTTTTGCCTTCTTATATACAATATTTGGTCTTAGTGGATCATAATCATCATTATCACCATCATCATTGCATACTATTGTAGGAATTTTTCACCATTTTAGAGTTTAGGAGAAAATATTATTTTAGGATCAAATTAAATGTTGAATGCGTGTAGTAGCATAATTTATTCTTATTTATTATTTGTAATTTTGTGTTAAAAAGTAAGTTGATTAAGGCTTACTTAATGAATAATATATTAATATGCAAGATATATATTAAGTATAAAGTTATTTAATGACAAATGATCATAGTAATGTGTCCAATATATACCAGCATAACTCCATTTTAAGTACAAATGTGGGGATCAAATTTCTTCATGTGCAAACATTTTTAGAGTGCAAATTACAATGTGTTATTTTTCATTGTTGAAACTGTGTTTTTGAATTCTAAATAGAGTATATGTAAGACCAAATAAAAATTTTAACCATAAAAACTATTTCTTTTATATATAGATATATATGAAGTTGATATTGACATAAATCAGTTAACATAGATATTCAAATAGTTTATTTGAATCTCTAGCTGAAATATTTTTGAAAAGTATAAGATTTAAACATCTAATTCACACATATTTTTTCTTCTAATTACTTTACAACATATTCATTTTTTTATTTTTCTATTTAGAACATAATTTTTATTTTAAAGGGGCACAGACGAACAAACAAACTTACACATCTCCTCATACTCGGCTGTAGAATGAGTCTCTTAACTCAATTACTAATCATTTTAATGATTAAATCAATCATGAATTAGAGTACTAACAAGGTAGTACAATTTGATTATTTTCAAATATAAGAGGAAAGAGAGAAAATTGACTAAACTATTTATTACAAATGTTTAGTTTTTATTTCTGTAGTGTTTAAGGATATTGTATTGAAAATAACATATTAAAATTCATCTAAAACTGAGATTCCTTACATTCTTTATATTTATGTATTAAATTTGATTCATGAATAATAGATTTCGTAAAAATATTCTTACCTATAAAGTTATTTAACAATATATTAATATCATTTTTCTTACTATTGTTGACCATTTTAAATTGACACTAACTTCTTTTCCTATGTTGAGTATAAATTTATTATAATAGTACAATGTTGGCACCACTTCAAAATCTATAAGAGGAAATATTTTATAATTCTAGTTGTGTTGTTCAATGATCAATTTTTTCTTTTATAAATTAGAGTGCAACAAAATAGAAAATTTGATCTCTATCACTTATAATAAGGAATATTACAGAAAGCTCACTTGAAACATTATTACAAGTGTCTAGCATCTATTCATTAAGTTTTTAAATTATTTATATTAAATAGAATACTAATTAGGTACCCCACTATTGTTTTAATAGACCAAGTTTAGAAGATGTTTTTAAGTGCATTATTGAATTTGATTATGCATATTTGATATGGTGAGAAGTCATGTTGGTGAAATAAAGCTTTGAAAAATTAAATAATTTATGGAAACTTAAATATTTAATTATGGCACTGTCAAGTAATTTGTATCAACACATGATTACATTGAAATACTAAATAATATAAAACTCCAAAAATAATATGAAGATAATATTTTATATACAACAAACATTGAGAAGTGTGTCTGAATGTATATTAATAGATCCTTCAAAAAAATTACATTCATGAATCATATAAACCTAATATTAAGATATTCGTTCTTGAAATGTTCTTTCTTTTGCATCCATGCCCACACTATGGTATTAATTGGAATAGAGTCAAGTTTTGTGTCATCAGGATTTGGTATCCAATATTGCTCTAAAAAATTTCCATTCTATTTCCCTGACGTAGGCTTCCACTAGTCAACCTTTACATGAATATTCTCAATTTCATTATCCCTAAAGATATCTGAGATGGATTTTTCCATCTAAATCATCTCTCCTACATCCTCATTTCCTAATCTAACTATCAACATACTTCCTTTCTCAACATCAATCATCAAATTGAATATTGGCTTTGGTTTGTTTCATTTGGGTCCAACATATACTGGTTCATCTATCACAGTATCAAAATATCCATCCATAATACTTGAGATTACATGGAGTGCATTACAGTAAACATCAACACTTTGCCTTCTCTTCATGGAAACTTTTAGGGGCTAATGTTCGCCCAATAGGCTAATTTTCCATGATTTTTCCAAAAAAATATTCGCCAATTTCCATTTTTTATAAAAGACGATTCGCCCAAATTTTAGAATCTAAAATTATTTTACCTTAAAAATCGCCAATATTATATAGAGACTATATATAAAATCATAATAAATTTTAATAATTTTACAAATATATCAATAAACATTTTATAGTTTGCATATTAGAGATTAGTGAGATTCGCCAATGTTTTTAAACTTCAAGAAAATTTTCCATCCTTAAAATTGTCCTTGCTTCTTGGGCCAAAAATCCTCAAAAGATGAATCACTTACATTTGTTATTCTATGATAATTATACATTCCATCTAATGTATCAAGAATTATTTCCCAATACACTACTTTATTTTTCCATTCCTCTGTAACAATTGGTGAATCTTCATTCGCAATAGTGTCTTTCCACATTTTTATGTATGATGTTATCCCTTCCTTTAGTTATTTTAAATAGACATCATTCTATTTGGAAGCTAAGAAAGATGTCTTCCGCATGGGAATAATAGGTCAACCTTCATCATCTCCATAACTCAACTGGTTCTAACCACTCAATATCTCTAATTGATTCTTTGTATCTTAGTATTGAAACATCATTGAGTACAAGAAATTGGAAGTATTAGACATTAATATTTCCAACTAATGCATTTTTTCCCTCCTTGGTGTATCCATTAAGGAAAATTTTGAAGTCATAGACCTTGTCAATAAGTGCAGGCGGAAACACTCGATTTTCTTCAATTATGTGATATGTATCCATCACTTCAGGTTGAGAATATATATCATTAATTTTTAGGTTGGAAGACATTCTTCTGTAGGTTCCATGTATGTATTTTTTTTCATGGGTGTGCCCCATAGGAAAGAACCCAACCTCAATAGTGATGAAGACACCAAGTGCAGTTAAAAGTGATAGAAACATGAAATGATAGTGATTCTTATTATCACTTGTTGCATTGTCCAACTATAAGAACAAATATCGAGGAAGAGGTTTAAAATCAACATTTTGACTTTTTTATCTTCCATGAGATATAAAATAATCCTTGTTCACTTGACATTTTGAGTAAATAGAGGTGTCAAGTAATGCATTTGTAAGTGGGTTTCTTGAACTTCCACTTTCATAAATTAGATCACCATACATATCCATTTGTGGTTCTTGAAGGTCCCTTAAGCACTTCGCAAGGGATGTAATAGTAAAATGTGATCCAATATGTACACATGGTAAGGAGAAATGACCAAAAACTCCTGTCTTATGCCCATGTGTAAGCATACCTATCAATGAAAAACCTCAATTTGTTTCTACAATAGATTTTGATTTGACACGTAGCCTTGGGATTGTAGTCTTTGTTTTGTCCATTTTATCATGGATAATGCTCAAATACTCCTTTGGAAACTGCTCTAACATAATTCTATGGGCATAGTAGCATTATCTTCCACACATAACAATCTTGTTATATTTGTTTAACCTACCTCGTGCCCTTTATTCCAAAGGAAACGACAATAGAGGGTTTAATGTCGGCATTGACCAAACTATATGAAAAACCCTCGGCCTCAAATAATTTATTTCTTATGAAGTGTTTATTTAATATGAAGATGTCAAAAGGTGGATCTGTTGCTGATCATTTAAATGATTTTAATACAGTTAGAAGTCAACTAAGTTCTGTAGGGGTAAATTTTGATGATGAAGTTAGGGCTTTGTTATTTCTGTGTTCATTTCTAGAAAGTTGGAATGGTTTAATTACGACCATTAGTAACTCTGTCCCTAGATATAGTACTTTAAAGTTTTATGATGTTTTTGGTGCAATTCTTAGTGAGGAAATGCGCATAAAAGCTCCGGTGAGACAGCAGGTAATGCTTTGATTGCAGAGACTAGGGGAAGAAAAATGGAAAGAGGAAAGAGCCCTGGATATTGCAGTAAGTCAAGAAAAGGAAGATCCAAGTCCATATTAGGGATAGTGTGCTAAAAATGCGGGAAGAAAGGACACCTGAAGAAAGACTGCAAGTCTTAGAAGGGAAAAGAAGGATACGTGCAACAAGAAACTAATCATGAAGGGAATGTAACAGGTGATGTGTTGCAAGATGCTTTGATTCTTTCTTTAGAAAATATTATTGATGTCTGGGTGGTAAATTTAGGGGCCTCATTCCATGCCACACTCGATAAGAAACATTTTCATGATTATGTTCAAGGAGATTTTGGACAGGGTCGATTGGGTGACGATAAACCCTGTAAAATTGTTGGAATGGGTATAGTTTTCATAAAACAACAAAAAGGAAATCAGTGGCTATTAAAAGAGGTAAGGCATGTTCTAGATATGAAGAAAAATCTGATTTCAATAGGGTAGTTGGGAGGTGAAGGTTGCGTAACTAATTTCATAGATAAAAACTAGAAGGTCACTAAAGGATCCTTGGTAATAAAGAAAGGAGGAAAGGTTGGTACATTGTGTTTATGCAATGGTATTTCTAATTCTGTTAATGCTTTAACCTATATAGGAGAAGATACAGCATTGTGGCATCATAGGCTCAGGCACATCAGTGAGAAGGGGATGCAATTTCTTCACTCAAGAAATTTGTTGCTAGGTTTGAAGCATGTTGATTTAAAATTCTGTGAGAATTGTGTTTATGGAAACAGAAGAGAGTCAAATTCCTTAGAGTTGGAAAAGAAAAGAAGAGCGAAAAAATAGAGCTTGTGCATATAGATGTATGGGGACCTGCTCAGGTATCATCTCTTGGTGGCTCTCATTATTATGTTACTTTTATTGATGATGTAACCAAAAAATCTGGATTTATTGTATTTGAAATAAATTTGATGTATTTGATACTTTTAAGAAATGGAAATATTTGGTTGAAAATGAGACAGGAAAAAGGTTGAAGTGTCTCAGATCAGATAATGGAGGTGAATATTGAAACAAAGAGTATGATAGGTATTGTTCAGAGAATGGAATTTGTAGAGAGAATATAGTTCCAGGAACACCACAAGAAAATGGCGTGTCAAAAAGGATGAACAGGACAATCATGAAGCATGCAAGGTGCATGAGATTGCATGCAAAATTGCCTTTACAATTTTGGACAGATGCTATAGATACTACTATTTATCTAATAAACAAAGGGCCTTTAAGTTCCTTGGATGGTGGTATTCCAGAGGAGGCATGGACAGGTAAACATTTAAACTACTCTTTTTTAAAGACTTTTGGTTGTGAAGCCTTTGTCCACATTAACAAAGAAAATAGAACAAAGCTTGAGGAAAAATCAATGAAATGTACCTTTATTGATTATGGTGTTAATGATTTTGGTTATTTCTTTTATGATTATGAAAAACACAAAATCATTAGGAGCAGAGATGTTATATTCAATGAAAAGGTTTTGTATAAGGATCAACTGCAGGAAAACAAATAGGAAAAAGAAAACAGAGAATACACAACACTTGACGATATCACAGGAAAAGTGATGGTGCCGAAAAATCATAATGATCAACAACCACAACAGCAAAAAGCATCCCAAACACCTAAAAGTGGTGTTAGAAGATCTACCAGGATAAGTAGGCCCCCTGAACGATACTCTACTTCATTATATTATGTACTGTTGACTGATTCTGGTGAACCAGAATGTTATGAAGAAGCAGTGCAGGTAGAAACTAGGAAGAAGTGGGAGCAAGCCATGAAAGAAGAGATGGACTCCTTAGCACATAACCAGATTTGGGACTTAGTCAGGTTTCCTACAGGTAAAAAAACATTACAGAATAAATGGGTTTACAAGTTGAAGGAAGAAGACAGAGGTAGGAAAAGGTATAAAGCTAGACTTCTGGTGAAAGGGTTTGCACAGAAGAAAGGTATTGATTTTGATGAAATATTTTCTCCTGTTATTAAGATGACTTCAATTAGAACTATTTTAAGTCTAGTAGCAGTTGAAGATTTGCATCTTGAGCAATTAGATGTAAAGATAACCTTTCTCCATGGGGATTTGGAGGAGGAGATATATATGCAGCAACCACAAGGATATGAGGTAAAAGGGAAGGAGAAACTAGTGTGCAGGTTGAAGAAGAGCTTGTATGGCTTAAAACAG